>JADLZN010000763.1:115328-420292 GCA_018155175.1 Sinocyclocheilus anophthalmus | reverse complement strand
AAGAGAGAAAGAGAGGACACAGGAGATGGTCATGTACTGCCCAAGGCCTTCATTGTGAGTCATGCGCTGCAGTATGGAATCCAATGAATTCAGGCCGGGTCACTCTTCACCTCAAATTCTAGAGAAAGAAATAGCAAATATATATTATATTATATTATATATATGATATAAAACATTTTCATGTCTTACTTTTATAATGATATATATATATCTAGCTATCAAAATATCATAAATAACTAATTCTCCCGAACAACACCTGGAATAAAAAAAAAAATACTACAATACTAAAACTTTGCAACTGAAATAAAAATAAACTAATCAAATATTTAAAAAAAAAAAAATAAAAAAAAATGACAAAATCACTCAAAACGCAAACTAAAAGTGAAACAAATATAAAAATAAAACTAATTTTCACAATACTTGTAAAAAAAATAATATAATAATTAGATACAATTTTTGCATTGTAGATCTTTTTATAAACTAATCATAATATTAATAAATATACGGAAACACAATACCTCTATATGTTATATTTATATTATATTATATTATATTATTATCTTAAAATTTTTCCATTGTAATATTTTTTAAAACATAAATAACTTTTCATTACTGTAATGCAAAATGATCTATTATTTAAATTATGTAGCTGTTCAAACATCATACAGATTAATTTGTTTATTTATTTATTTACATATAATACAATAACTTTGAAAGGATGAGGATATTTTTTAATGAGATTACCCCTTATATACACTCCTTTGGGCAACATCACGAGTTGGATGGATAGCTGTCATATACAAAATTTCTTTAAACTTTTACTCCATTTTAAAATCTACACCCATTCAAACACACCAATTTATACACACAGAGCCACTCATTCTTGGAAATATGGCTCTTTATTTAGCACAGAGAGGCCAAGCCTGTGCCCTATTATGTGTGGAAGTTACGTTAGCATGTCGTCATCAAGAGAGACAAATAAATGTGTCAGGTAAATGGATAGTGGAGGAATGCATTTTCCGAAGGGTGGCAGGAGAACGAGTATGTGGTCAGCTGGTTCACTCAGACGTTAGTGCTGTGTGGTGTTTTAGGATGTGAACTTCTGACCCTGGAGTCACCTGTCATGTCAAATGAGCTGTGACGTCTTCTGTCAAAGGACCACAGCTGCCATTTTCACACCTCTACACACACACATATGACCTCAAATGCATGCACACACACACTCTGAACACCACATATCATTCCTTAAATGGAAGACTTTTCTAAACACTACTTTTAAAAATAACATGCTACTTTAAAACAGAACTATTCATTATAAAATAAAATTACATTGTCAGCTTTAATGGAAGTTAAACCTTGTGAAAATTAAGTACACTTTACTTTACGGAAACAATATGTTTGTGTAAACTTAATGTAATGTTTTCAGACACTTAGGCCCAGATTTAGTAAACAGGGCAAATTAGTGTGAGACTGCAATCCCATAAAAGTGTCAATGGGAGTGGACATTCCTGTGGATGATCTACTGACAATGCAGACGCTACCAGATCCTTTCCATAATTACCATTCAATCCACCAAGAGCAGCGCAAATTAGCAAACATGCAGATAATGATCAGGTGTGGGTAAACTACAAACAACACAGATGCGGAATTGGTTGACATACAGTGGGTACGGAAAGTATTCAGACCCCCTTAAATTTTTCACTCTTTGTTATATTGCAGCCATTTGCTAAAATCATTTAAGTTCATTTTTTTTCCTCATTAAAGTACGCACAGCACCCCATATTGACAGAAAAACACAGAATCGTTGACATTTTTGCAGATTTATTAAAAAAGAAAAACTGAAATATCACATGGTGTATTCAGACCCTTTGCTCAGTATTTTTTAGAAGCACCCTTTTGATCTAATACAGCATGAGTCTTTTTGGGAAAGATGCAACAAGTTTTTCAAACCTGGATTTGGGGATCCTCTGCCATTCCTCATTGCAGATCCTCTCCAGTTCTGTCAGGTTGGATGGTTATCGTTGGTGGACAGCCATTTTTAGGTCTCTCCAGAGATGCTCAATTGGGTTTAAGTCAGGGCTCTGGCAGGGGCATTTAAGAACAGTCACAGAGTTGTTGTGAACCACTCCTTCGTTATTTTAGCTGTGTACTTAGGATCATTGTCTTGTTGGAAGGTAAACCTACGGCCCAGTCTGGGGTCCTGAGCACTCTGGAGAAGGTTTTCATCCTGGATATCCCTGTACTTGTCCGCATTCATCTTTTTCCCCTCGATTGCAACCAGTCGTCCTGTCTCTGCAGCTGAAAAACACCCCCACAGCATGATGCTGCCACCACCAAACTTCACTGTTGGGACTGTATTGGACAGTGGAGCATGCCTGGTTTTTTCCACACATACCGCTTAGAATTAAGGTCAAAAAGTTATATCTTGGTCTCATCATACCAGAGAATCCTATTTCTCACCATCTTGGAGTCCTTCAGGTTTTTTTTAGCAAACTTTCATGTGAGAGGCTTCCGCTGCCCACTCTGCCATAAAGCCCCGACTGGTGGAGGGCTTCAGTGATGGTTGACTTTCTACAACTTCTCCCATCTCCCGACTGCATCTCTCTGGAGCTCAGCCACATTGATCTTTGGGTTCTTCTTTACCTCTCTCACCAGGCTCTTCTCCCCCGATAGCTCAGTTTGGCCGGACGGTCAGCTCTAGGAAGGGTTCTGGTTGTCTCAAATGTCTTCCATTTAAGGATTATGTAGGCCACTGTGCTCTTAGGCACCTTACGTGCAGCAGAACTTTTTTTTGTAACCTTGGCCAGATCTTGCCACAATTCTGTCTCTGAGCTCTTCAGGCAGTTCCTTTGACCTCATGATTCTCATTTGTTCTGACATGTACTGTGAGCTGTAAGGTCTTACATAGACAAGTGTGTGGCTTTCCTATTCAAGTCCAATCAGTACAATCAAACACAGATGGACTCAAATGAAAGTGTAGAACCATCTCAAAGATGATCAGAAGAAATGGAAAGCACCTGAGTTAATATATGAGTGTCACAGCAAAGGGTCCTGAATACTTAGGACCATGTGATATTTCAGGTTTTTTTTTTAATAAATCTGCAAAAATGTCAACTATTCTGTTTTTTTCTGTCAATATGGGGTGTTGTGTGGTACATAATGAGGAAAAAAAATTAACTTAAATGTTTTCAGCAAATGGCTGCAATATAACAAAGACTGAAAATTTTAAGGGGGTCTGAATACTTTCCGTACCACTGTACTTTAAAATACATATTGAGTTGTTTTAATTAGTATTATGTCAGGATTATGGCCCTGTTTTTTTTGTGTTTTCCCTCCCCATGTGCTTCCCCTGACCTAGTTTCTCCCGTGTTTCATGTCCCTTTTTGGTCCCTCCTGTTCCTGTTCGTATTGGTTCCCATTTGATTCAGCTGTGTTTCCCCAATTATCTCGTTTGGTTCTTAGTATTTAAGCCCTGCGTTCCCTGTTCGATATTGTTAATGTCTTCTTGGATGTGGTCGTCTCATTGCCACTGTTATGCCGATGATACTCAACTATATACTGTATCTCAACAAGACCAGATGAAACTTCTAAATTATCTAAGCTAACAGAGTGTGTTAAAAATGTAAAAGATTGGATGACCAATAATTTCTCCTATTAAATTCGGAAAAGACAGAGATATTACTTATTAGACCAAAAAAAACAGTACACATAATCTCTTGGATTACAATTTGCAACTAGCCGGATTTACGGTTACTTCCTCTACAGTCAAAATTCTGGGTGTTATATTAGATAGCAACTGGTCTTTTTGAAAATAATATTTCCCATGTTTCAAAAATCTTAGAAACATTGCCATGTTACGAAACATGATACCTGTTTCTGATGCAGAAAAGCTAGTTCATGCATTCATGACCTCTAGACTGGACTATTGTAATGCACTGCTAGGTGGTTGTCCTGCATCTTCAATAAACAAGCTACAGGTAGTCCAAAATGCAGGTCAAGAAAATATGATCATATTACCCCAATTTTACAGTCTCTGCACTGGCTACCTATTAAGTTCCGTATCAGTTACAAAATATTATTACTTACTTTTAAGGCCCTTAATGGTTTAGCTCCTGCGTACCTAACTAGTCTTCTAACACGCTACAATCCATCACGCTCCCTAAGATCGCAAAATGGACTTTTGCTAGTACCTAGGATAGCAAAGTCTATTATAGGAGGTTGAGCATTTTTGCATTTAGCATCTAAACTCTGGAATAGCCTTCCTTATAACGTTCGGGATTCAGACACACTCTCTCTGTTTAATCTAGATTAAAGACACATCTCTTTGCCAAGCATTCAAATAATGCATCGCATAATCTTTTACTGCAGTTATATCTGATCAGCAGCGTCTCTACTTCCTCCGCAAACTGGGAAGAGCCAGAGCCCCGGCCCCCATCATGTGCACCTTCTACATAGGCACCATCGAGAGCATTCTGACGAGGTGCATCACTGTGTGGTATGGTGCCTGCAACGTGTCATGCCGCAAGACTCTTCAACGCATAGTGAGAGCAGCTGATAAGATCGTTGGTGCCTCTCTCCCCTCCTTTCAGGACATTTACAACACCCGTCTCCCCCGCAAAGCCCTCTGCATTGCAGGTGATCCCCCCCACCCGACACACAGCTTCTTCAGTCTGCTGCCATCAGGGAGGAGACTGCGTAGTCTCCAGGCCAGGACCAGCAGACTGGAGGACAGCTTCATCCATCAGGCTGTCAGTAAGCTGAACTCCCTCCCGACCTTGCCCCCCCTCCCCTCTCTTGCCCCACGCACCACTGAACGCTGACCCTCTAATGGACTCTCCCACTGCCCCCTCCCAAATACACACACACACAGTCACTTTAATCAGTCTGAAATAAGCTCTTTTGCACTACAAATTATTTTTTTGCACTACAATCACTATACCTGCACTGTTTTACTTTTACTGGTTTGCAATCTATCTGCCATATGCCTTGTGCTTTATATATATCTTTTTACATTTTACCTTATTTGTATATTTGTATAGTTTTATTTTGTATTTTGTATTTAATCTGTTCCTATCTGTATTTATGTTATCTGTATTCACCCAAGGGTCTGAGAGTAACGCAATTTCAAATCTCTGTGTGTATGTGCTGTACATGTGGAAATACAAACAAAACACAAATTTTTTTTTTTTTTGAAACCCAAAAACTTAAACACAGCGTGACTTGACTTGACTTGATCAAATGCACATTATTATTCTTTAGTTTGGGTTAAACAAATCAATTTTGCTTGGTTGGAACCGCAGCTAAGCTAATTATGTATCTATTTGTTTCTCCGTTTTTGCCACTGGATTGACATCCCGTGGTAACTAGGATTTACACAAGCTCCAGTCTGGATCCAGAACACCTGAGAAGAGATTATGCAAACCCCTCAGAGGACCTCAGATGGTGCCAACCCTGAAACAACTTACAGAACAACCACATTTTGCTATAAGTTTGATTGCATCTTATAATAATTGCTGTTAATATTGTTCATCGTCTGTTTTATTACGTCTTAAATAGATTTTTCCGTACTGCTGGTTCGTCTGGTCAGAGGAGAACTGTTTTTTTTCTCCATTCTGTCACCGATGGAGTTTTGGTTCCTTGCCGCTGTCACCTCTGGCTTGCTTAGTTGGGGACACTTCATTTCCAGCGATATCGTTGACATGATTGCAAAGATACTATTTAAACTGAACTGGATGATGACATCACTGAATTCTGTGATGAACTGCCTTTAACTGAAAATGTTGTGTTTACTATTGTCAATTTTGCATTATTGACACACTATTTTCCAAATTAATGCTGTTCAGTTGCTTTGATACAATCTGTATTGTTAAAAGCGCTATATAAATAAAGGTGACTTGACTTGACTTGACTACGAGTGCTCCTGTCTGCCCTATATACCCCATGTTTGCTGGATTAAAGAATGTGTTTATGGAGAATTCTCTTGCGTCTCCGCGTCTCGTTTGCTCCTCGCTCCCTCACAGTAGCTGATCGGAACACTTATAAAGCACACATTCTGCATGACCATATTTTAGATCCCTTACTCCTACCCCATACTTATCAACTACCTTACTAACTATTAATAAGCAGAAAATCTGGATTTTATTCATGGTTATGGTTTGTTTAATAGGAACTGGATATTAGAATAAAGTGTGACCAAATACTCTCCTCCCATAATTTTAGAAACTGTTTAAATTTGATTTTTGAAATTTGGTTAAAGGAATTTGGGAAATCTGAAAGGGAAATGCATGCATATGCAAGGTCAGCTGTGAAAATAATGAGGGTTTGCATTTCATGGTGCAAGCTGTTAGTAAATCTGTCCCTTAATTGCATGTTAATTAAATGTATATTAAAGGGGTCATATGATGCGATTTCATTTTTTCCTTTCTTTTTGGAGTGTTACAAGCTCATTGTGCATAACGAAGATCTGTAAAGTTGCAAAGACCAAATTCTCAAATCCAAGAATATTCTTTATAAACGTTAAGAGTCAACCACGCCTACCTAAAACGGCTCGTTCTAACATGCCCCCACATGTCTACGTCACAATGTGGGAAGATTTGCATAACGCCGCCCAAATGTTCACGCAAAGAAAGAAGGCGTAACTTTTATTCTCACTGTAGTATTGTTGCTGTCGCCATGTCGTGAAGACGCTGTGTGTTTCGTTGTGAAAGCAAAACTACTTTGTTTGGTCTTCCAAAAGAGGATGATATCCGCTTCGTCATGCCTAGAGCTGATCCGTGCTGGTCGCTGAGGAAATACATCAACTTCGCGCTGTGGATCGCTGGATCGGCTTTCACTGTGGACGAAGAGGAGTCCAGCCCGGGGTCGTCACATGTGGTTGCCGCAAGGCCGCCGGCCGCTCCTTCGTCGAACGACTAGAAATCAGTGGTTAAGTTGAATTTACAACACTGTTCCAGAACAGTTCAACCCAAATATTCAGATGTGTGCAGCACATTTTATGGAGGACTGTTTCCTGATCCTGGTAGAGTAGACTACAATGCCGGCTGTTCTGACTCACAGACTGCAAGTATGTTTTTTATATTTAAAGGATTTGATGATTCAAACGCGAGTTTTGAGTAGTGTAGATTAGCGCTTGTTGTTTGTCATTTCTTCCGATCACAAATGCAGACATGGTTTATGTTTACGTGGCGTGATGCAACGTGTAAAAAGGCAGTATAAGTAATTATAATCCATAATTATGTCCCCACTGGATGCAACAAATGCCGGTCGCATAACGGTTTTAAAGTTTTTTGTCTCAAAATCGCTTCCGGCCGGCCAGGAAGTGGTGCGACAGAAATTGAGGGTGTAACATTTCCGTCACACGCTTGAGGTATTCGGCCAATCACAACGCACTAGATAGCTGGCCAATCAGAGCACACCTCGCTTTCCAGACCGATGAGCTTTGTAAAAATCGACGCATTTCAGAAAGGCGGGGCATAGAGGAGAAACAATAATGTACAGTATGTGGAAAATAATGTGTTTTTTTAACCTTAAACAGCATAAACACATTTATTTGTAAGTACAAGTTTGTAATGAATAAGTTGCAATTAAATGTGTTAGAATTATATTAACTTGTAATATCTAATAACACACTACAGTTAAAATTATAATCAAGTAGTTTACCTTTGCTTTAGTTTGTTAGTCAACACATAAATATAATTATACTTCTTTAAAGCACAATAAAAGTTTATTAAAATAGTAGATATTTTAATTTGACATTATTGCATAGTAAATTTTTTAAAAGTGCACTTAAGTGTGTTAAGTGCACTTCAGTGTCTTGAAAGTATGCTCTCTTTAAGCACACTTAAGTGGCTTTTTAATTCATTAATTTATTATCTGCAAGTAACGTTTTTAAAAACATATAGTTTTGAGATTTCAAATGCACAAGTGCACATTCAGTACACTTTAATTCATTTCCACAGAAGAAGGTATGTTTGTATTACTTTTCCTCACTCCCAGCAAGTGTGCATACAAAGACACTTCTCCTACCACAAAAATGCATTTTATACTGCATGTTGCATGTTCAGAACTGAATGTCTGCATGTGCATATTAATTTGCTTTTCCAAAGGGTTCCATTGGATTTATTTTTTTTAGTCAAAACGTAACTGCCAACATTTTAACCACTCTTCAGCACAGTAGATGACTGACAGGTGATTCAGCATTTATTGATTGTAAATCTTTCTCACTGATGCTGTACATAAACATACAGTACCTTCCACAGCAAATACACATTCACAGGGTGAAGGTACTCTATGAATCGCACCCTAATTGAGTCTGTTTAGTTCATGTTGGTGCAATAGTATTCTTATTTCTGCAAGCTTCACATTGATTTGCTGCCAGAATGGGCCTCTGCAATCCATGACAGGGAGCTGGAGAGAAATGTCACAGGCAGTCGTTTAGTCTGTCACTCCTCTTCGATTCTTAATCAGTGAGTGTGACAGACCTCCAACAGAAGAGGGTGAGATTTCAGCAAAAATTGTTGGCAGGCATGACATCCACTACAAAAATCATGTTGTTTAAAGTTGACTTGTGGTACGCCACCTTTAGTCAACCAGAAAACTTAAACCTTTGAATCTGCCTATGAATAATTTTACACATTGACATTGGGTTTGATGTCTGTGGAGGGTGTGGTGGTATGGTTTAGGAATGGGGGCTGGTTTAATTTAGTAGTCTAGTGGTTATTAAGACAACTCTTCTTCACTTAAACAAGTGGGGACTCATTCATGAGTATGTGTGTGTGTGTGTGTGTATTTAAATACAGTATGAGTGACAAGTTCATTTGAGCCCTACATTTGATCACTCAGAAGGGTATAACTGCATTAGACGGAGGGAGTGTCTGAAGTGTGCATTTGTGAGACAAGGCTGAGGCCTCATTAAAGTTCAACTTCTCAAACTATCACTTACCTCCAACAACAATTATACCACCATCTCCTCGTCATCATCATTCAGACACAAATGCACAATGAAACCCTCATTACCTCACCTCTTCTTTGCTTATTTGCTATCAAACACATATATGCTGTATGTCGACTCCCATACTGTATATTTATGTGTATGCAAGCACACATATATACTCTCACACCATAAAATGAAGTGCTGCTGGTGTCCCTGTGGAAGTGACTGGACTAATGCGCAGGTTAAGATTAAAACGGGAATCTCTTTTTCCACAGAGAGATCAAAGTGGCAGTTCTGATGCCGGCCTCCTAATCCTCCATTTCCCACAGATCAGAAAGAAATGGAGATAGAAAGTATGAGTGGGTTCACAGTTAAAGCTTCCAGTGAAACAGTATTAATAATGTTATGCTACGGGGGTCCAGGCCTGCTCCTGGAGTTTAGCTTCAACCGTGATTAAACACACCTGAACCAGCTAAACAAGCAGTGCGTCTGAAATTGCGTATTACATTTGAATTTGAATCTGCTTTGTGACTGCTAAAAAAGTATGTTCTTTAAAGTACAATATGTTTAGTACACTGTAAAAAAAGTGGCTGTGGTTACCGGAATTTTACTGTAAAAAAAACGGTAGCAACGTTTTAGGTTTTACGCTTTTAACTTAAATTTACAGTCAAATACCGTAATTTCATTAACTGATAAAATGTTATTATATACCAACCGATTGAAGCACTGACATCTGTTTTGTACCTTTGTAATACACTGATAACCACCAAATGCAGGTGGTGATGAGAAAGTCACATGATGAACCAAAGCCTATCACAAGCAGCTTTTAAATAATAACATAAGGTGCACAGTTTCATTCACACAAACATTAAACACTATCATGGTAACACACATGACACTGAAATAATGCAATAAACATTAATTTAGCAACATTAGATGTACAACCCTAATGAACATAACTGATAAGAAAGAACTAAGAAGAAACATGTTATTTCAACAAAAAAACATCAAATTTGAAATGTAACGCAGGGAATTCTGGGAATGTCAATTTACGGTTATTCACTGTAAATTATATGGCCTATTTCACTTCCAAAAACGGTATACTACCGTAAAATGAATGTCCAATACATGTAATGTCCAATGCAGTTTTTCACCATATATAGTAGGGGAATTTACCGTTAACCATTTAACAGGTTTTTACTGTAGCATTTTTACAGTCTTTTACCGTTAAATTCACGGTCATTTTTTACAGTTTATGAAAGAAATTTGTATGTACTAAATTCGCCATGTTGTTTTTATCATGTGACCTACCAGTGTCAGTTGCATCACTTCACTGCCATTCATAAATCCTGGCCTCATGGGATAGTAAACTGTCCATCGAATGCACACCTCAGAATAATTTTCACCTGCTGTTTTGCAAATACTAGGAATTCTGACTTACTACTCTTTTGGTATACTATATAGTAGAGAAGTATTCAATTTCAGATGCAGCGAGGATCTTCAGGATTTTCAGAAACCTCCAGGCTGCTGTGTTGGAGCTAAACTCGGCTGGACGATGGTCCTCCAGGTACAGGACTGGACACCTTTTTTTAATAAGAAACCACAGAATTAATGTACAAATTGTTGGTAATTAATGAGCTTCTCCCAATGTAATAAGACTCAGTTCATTCATCACTTCTTTTCAAAGCTGCTTGTTTGTCTGTGTTTTTATTTGAGACTTTAACCTTCAAGCAAACAGAAGAGGACAGGATGTGTCTGTAATGATCCTGCTGGACCTTGAACCGGATGACTCCATTATTCATATGCTGCGCTGGCTGATTTTGTGGCGTTGTTCTTTTTTTATTTATTTCAGTCACAAAGAATGACCAGTCACAAACATAAATATATGCATATGTGTGTGTCTCTGTCTGTTTGTGTGGGCCCCAATCATTCTTCACAGTCAAAATCATGCCGTACAAAATGCATTTAAATGTCTCTTTTAAGCACACACACCCTGCAAACAGCCCTGACTAAGATAAATCATATGCAAATGTCTGTGCTCATCTTGTTTTTTAAGAAGGAACCGTGAATATACAACCATCTGTAATGTGAACGTGCGTGTGATGTGTGTTTTTGTGTGCTCATTTCTGCATTTATTTTCCATACTTAAAGGAAAAACGATATTGCTTGCGTCATTCCAATCCCATTTTACTTTTCAATAAACAGAAAAGTACCATAAAAGACCAATATCAGAGGCTTTCAAACTAGGGTCCAGAGACCCTCAGGGGACATCAAGAAGTTCTAAGGTGTCTGTGAAAAAAGAAAAAGGAAACGGAACAGAACAGAACAAAACGGGGGGGAAAATAGTTTTTAACTGTGTGAGTTAACTGTACAACTGACTTGAAATTATGAATTGTGAAAATCCCTATACAAAAACATTGGATTTGACATTGAAACTGACAATGTTTCTCATGATTCTTTAGGTTTATAGTCTAACAACACTCTAATAGTATGTAGAAAAAGAGATACACTTAATACAAATCAAAAATTTCCAGGTTATATAGGCCTATTATTCATTTGCTTTAACATCAATACAGTAACACAATCAAAGACAACTTTCTTATACAGTAAAAATAAACCATATACTATACATAATATAAATGTCTTTGTATTTTTAATTGAGGGACCCAGGGAAGTGGTTCATCATATTTTGACATCAACATTTCTGGTCTACATGATTCATGCACTATTTTCTATTAATATACGTTTTTGTAAGTCATTAATTAACAACCTGAAATTGAAGTCATTATTCAGGGAAAAAAATTAATGAACAAATGAAAAAAATGCCATGGTCGTAAATACCATGGTATTGGTACCAAAAATGTTAGCCTGTTTGTCCCATAAAGCTAATTTATGGCTTTAGAAGAAAAAAAATATATAGGCCATATGTTATATTTGGACCACTTTTGTGACACTCTTGAGGTTTTTTTTTGGTGTTTGACAGTGTATATCGTTATGCACTTGCATTGTATATTAAATAGTAGCTGGGACATTTTGCCCAACATCATCTATTTTGCTTTTACAGAATAAAACAAATAAATAAAATACAATAATAAATAGTTGCTGTGCTTAATTTCTATTCCTTTGAAAAACAAACAATAATATCAAGATATTCACCATGCAAAACACATATATACAACAAACAAAACAGAAAACCTGTTTGAAAACAGTCATTATTTTTGCTATTATAATTTGGATTTATTTAGAAGCTCACCGTAGAATCAAAGACACTGCACACAGCTCTAAATCACCAGTAAAACAAGCATGTCTGATGGCCGACAGTTATCGGGCTCCTCCTCAAACCCATCTCTTTTATGAGGCAGGCGTAAAGGAGGGATAAGGGGGCACTGATGCATACTGAACACCTCTCCCCTCCTCCTTGTCCTCCTATATCCTGTCTTCTCTCCACAGCTGTTCCCCTCCCCTTCTCTTTAGCCTCCCATGAGCCAGCTACGATGATTGATCCCACTTCTAATTCAACTGTTACATGTAAATCTATTTACGTGCACATATATTACCCTTATCAAATCCATGCAGATGTCTTCATCCATCTCCCCTTCTTGAAGCCTCTAGCTCTCTCTTATATACAGTCTGTCCTCATGGCGTGGTGGAGATCCTTGCAGCAGGATGGAAATGTATGCAAATGATAGGGGGGAGAGAGAGGCGAAAAGAGACGTTGCCTGTGTTTTTGATATGTTGTCCCTTAAACGGCTGCCCTGAGATACAATAACAACCTTGCTCATGTCTTCACAGAAGGGGGTGGACATGTCACTGTTTTTAGAATCATCTGTTTTCTCTCTTAATGCTTCAGCTGTTTGTACCATCCAAGTCACTTCCATCTTATAAAACGCAAAGTACTTGGAAATCTGACTGGATGAGCAATGTGATTGGCGACTTAAATAACCGGTATAGACACACCTGTGTCTGTATATCAGTTCTGTATTAATGTCACAAGTCTATAAATCCATGTCATATTTGGTGTACTGTCTTGCTTTAAAAAAACAAACAAAAAAAAACACCTGTGACCTGCATTATTTTAATGCTGTATTGCTTTGGTAGAAATTGGCTCATGGGAGCTTTATTTTTTAAAGAAATTATGTATCTGTTATTATTAATATTTCTAGGAATGCACCAATATTTAATTCTGGCTGTTAACCACTAAAAGATACAGTATATTAAAATACTATTTTGAATGAATGAAGTAATGAAGGAATTAAGGAATGAATCAATATAAATGTAAAAACTAAAATCATTTATTTTAAATGGTACAAGTGAATTTAGGCATCACAACATTATAATGTACAGTATGAAAAATGGAAATTTATTTTTATTTATTTATGGATATGTATACATTTATTAATTCATACTTCTGTAAGAATTGAGCTCTTTTATCACTCCTTATTGCAAGTGCAATGCTGTACCGGGTGGGCTACTGAGCAAGTTTACTATGTAAGACAGGTCGTGTATAGGGATCTGATTATGTCAAAATTTATTATTCTACATGTCAGAAAGTGCATTGTAAAAGTGTTTTGTGGTCATAGTAGCATAGTATTGTGCAAGGAACCATGCAAAAATGAGCCTTTATTAATTAACAATCTTAGCCCTTAATGATAATTTGTGGGAAAAGCAATAAAATATGTGTTTTACTGTCACTAGTGTTCATTTCAGCTGCAGTGAATTGTATGTATAGGTATGTTTTTGGAGATTTGCAAAAATGTAGGTTGAAGCACAATAAACCTATTTTGAAAATAAGAAATGCGATTCTAATGAGCAGTAGTGTATCTGAGGTTTAAGTTCATGGGACACGCATTAAACAGTAAGAACAAATTTGGACACAAGGTCTAATTTCACCCTTCCCTTTCTCGTGTAAATCACCATACAGTGCCACCCATCACCTCTTCTCATTCTCTCTCTCTCTCTCTTTCTATCTTTCAAGGAAACATAGATATGCCAGCGCTAATTGGCGAAGTGAATCAACACCCTAAGGGCCAGATCGTATTGTTTACTGCATAGTTAAAGGCTCTGCCATATCATACCAAGCCTGCCTGCCGTGTTATGGCTTTTTAGATGGGCAAAAGTGGAAAGTCCCGTTGAGACATGTTTGTACCGCTGCAGGTCTGCTCTGCTGATGGCCCTCATTAGCCTGTTTGATTGGAGGCATTGAGAGAGAGCCATTAGGCTTAAGCATAATACATTTTGTAACGGGCATCCAGGCACAGCCAGGCCCTTAATTGCTTATGCTTTAAACATTCTGTATATGACAGATCACAGAAGCATTGCAAAAATGAAACCATGTACAGTCATAGCACGTAGTTTTGACCTTTCATGGTGTCTGTTTTGTAGGTACACAGGTATGTAGAATAAATATATTCATAAACATACTACATTTGCCCAATGAGGTCTATATAGAGATATACCAATCCATTAGCATTCCCATTCATGTCAATGACATGCTTGTCTGAAGCAGGACTTCACGAGGAGTGTGATTTAAAATCGAACACCTTTGCTCTTGGGCTTTCAGTTATGGACACATCTGTTTTTGAGTCAATCACCTGAGCCGTAAATGTCATGTGACTAATTACTATGGAGCCAATTTGGCAGTTTTAAGAGCACTTTAAAATAATTTACCACTCGTAAAGACATCTACCGTACTGTAATGTAAGGAAATAATTGTGATATATGTTACTTGTATTTTTTTTTCAGGATACACATACACTCTCAATGGCTGTCAATGGTGTAGTTATGACATCTACCAGAAGGGCTAACTGGTAAAGTAAAAACAGTTTTTTTTAGTACATAAGGGTTCCTCTTCAGGAACTCGAGCTGCGTCGGAAACGCTAGGGGAACACCCTTCAGCGTGACGGGCTCTGAACCTCGTGTGTAATCAGACCAATAGATGGGTAAGACGTCATGGGCGGGTGACGTAATGACCAGGAAGCTATAAAAGCACATGCAGTGAGACCAGCGTCAGCTTTCTGTCATTCAGCAAGCGCTCTGTGTGTGTGTCAGTTGTGAGTCTTATTTGGTGTTGTCTGTCCCGTAGAAAGAAAAATAAAGAAAAATAAAGAGATATAGAAAATAATTATGTCTAAAGCACATGAAAGAAACACCATCTGAGCAGGGGCGAAGGCAGCCAGCGTTTCAGACTGTGTGTTCCTCCCTGCCCGCGTTTCATTACGGGTGCGGATACACACAGTTTGTGCGTTGTCTGCCTGGGAGTGGAGCATGCTGAGTCAAAGTGCAATGCTGTACCGGGTGGGCTACTGAGCAAGTTTACTATGTAAGACAAGTTGTGTATAGGGATCTGATTATGTCAAAATGTATTATTCTACACATCAGAAAGTGCATTGTAAAAGTGTTTTGTGGTCATAGTAGATAGTAATTGTGCAAGGACCATGCAAAAATGCGCCTTTTAATTAATCTAGCCCTTAATTGATCAATTTGGGTGAAAGCAATAATATTATTTTACTGTCACTAGTGTTCATTTCAGCTGCAGTGAATTGTATGTATAGGTATGTTTTCACCTCCGCGTCTCTAAAGGCTCCGGCACTGAAAATCTGAGGATATTACCGAGCTCAGGAGGACCACTGATTTGTCTCTCCGCGCCTCTAAGGAGACCGCCCGTGCCATTGGCAGGTCTATGGCAGCTATGGTGGCGGCGGAGAGGCATTTATGGCTGACCTTGTCAGATATGAAGGAGAGAGACAAGGTCTGCCTAATGGACTCCTCGCTTGCGCCTTCTGGCCTGTTTGGCGACGCCGTCAATTTCGGTCGTCGACAGGTACCAGGAGGCCCGTAAGCAGGCGGCTGCGTTCCAGCGGTTTCTTCCTCGCCGCTCTCTAGCTCTGGGGGCTGCTGTGCGAGAGCAGCCCCCTCCGGGTACCAGCTCCGCATACAGGGGCGCACAAAAACAGAGTGTGGCCTCGCGTGCCAAAAAGTCCTGACGCCACTGGCCCAGGACTTATGAGGGCAGTCCCCTCTGGGGTGCAGCGGGTTACACCGCATTACATGGTGCTCGTCTCTCCTCAGTGCCCTCAGGAGATCAGTTTGCCAACCCTGCTTGTGTTCCAGGGCGCAGCGGTCTCTGGTGAGCGCTTCTCTCAGTCACCGCCCGGCAACGTAGCGCGGCTAAGAGGCTCGCCACCTCCGCGGAGGTCTCTAGAGCAGCAGGTTCAGTTGTTCCCTGCCGGTTTGCCGTTACAGGGCACCGAGCTGGCTGCTCATATTACACCAGAGATCAGTCTCGAGAGACTGATTCCCTTAGTAGACTTTTTAGCAGCGTGGGAACTACTGCCAAATATGTCTCAGTGGGTCCTGCACACTGTAGAGAGAGGCTACAGAATCCAGTTTGGTTCTCCTCCGCCTCGTTTCAATGGGGTCATTCCCACTCTGGTGGGCCCTGAGCAGGCTCTGGTCATGGAACAAGAAGTAGTTACTCTTTTGAGGAAGGAGGCCATCGAGGTGGTCCCTCCTCATGTGAGGCAATCCGGGTTCTACAGCCGGTACTTCATAGTTCCGAAGAAGGATGGGGGGTATGCGGATTTTAGATCTACGTCAGTTGAACCGCTCAGTCATGCGACTGAAGTTCAGGATGCTTACTATCAAGCAGGTCGTGTCTCAGATCAGGTCCGAGGACTGGTTTGTCACGATCGATCTAAAGGACGCATACTTCCATGTATCCATCCTTCCCACTCACAGGAAGTTCCTGAGGTTTGCTTTCGGGGGCAAAGCGTACCAATATCGTGTTCTTCCTTTCGGCCTTGCACTCTCACCCCGCACTTTCACAAAGTGTGTGGATGCAGCCCTGGCTCCGTTGCGACTCCAGGGCATCCGCATACTAAACTATATCGACGATTGGTTGATCTTAGCTCAGTCAGAGCAGATGGTGGTTCGATGTCGTTCTCGCCCACATGAGAGAGCTGGGGTTAAGACTAAACGCCAAGAAGAGTGTGCTTTCTCCATCACAGAGGACCACTTATCTAGGCGTGGTATGGGATTTGACCACGATGCAGGCACGTATGTCCCCTGCTCGTATCGAGTCGATCCTCACCGCAGTCGCGAGAGTCAGAGAAGGCCGGTCACTCACTGTCAAGCAGTTCCAGAGACTGCTGGGTCTGATGGCAGCTGCATCTAACGTGATACCTATTGGCCTGCTGTACATGAGGCCCCTACAGTGGTGGCTCAAGACCAGGGGGTTCTCCCCGAGGGGAAATCCGCTTCGCATGCTCAAGGTCACGCGTAACGCTAGCGACGGACGCTTCCCTCACCGGTTGGGGAGCGGTCATAAGTGGCCACCCTGCCCACGGTCTGTGAAGTGGTCGCCATCTCACGTGGCACATCAACTGCCTGGAGATGCTGGCCGTGCTGCCTGCACTAAAATACTTTCTCCCAGACCTAAGAGGTCGCCATGTGTGTGTGTGCACCGACAACACAGCGGTGGTCTCTTGTATCAACCACCAGGGAGGTCTGCGCTCAAGCCGTTTGTACAAACTAGCGTACCAGATCCTTGTTTGGTCCCAGGGCAAACTTCTCTCGCTAAGAGCAGTTTACATCCCTGGATATCTCAATCAGGGAGCAGACATCCTGTCGAAGCAGGGGCTGAGGCCCGGGGAATGGATGCTTCACCGCAGGGTGGTGAAGCAGATATGGAGAGTCTTTGGCCAAGCTCTGGTGGATTTGTTTGCGACTCGCATGACATCGCACTGTACCCTATGGTTCTCTCTAAGTCATCCAGCTCCACTGGGGCTAGATGCCACGGTGCAGACATGGCTGAGGCTTCGTCTGTACGCCTTTCCCCCGATCGCTCTGCTCCCGTGAGTTCTGGAGAGAGTGCGCCGGGACTGGGTCCGTCTTCTGCTAGTAGCCCCGTTTTGGCCAGGCCGAGTATGGTTCTCGGATCTGATCTCACTCCTCGATGGCTCTCCATGGGAGATTTCCGTCAGGAGTGATCTCCTCTCACAGGCGGAGGGTATGATCATCCACCCCCGACTGGAGCTGTGGAAGTTGTGGGTGTGGCCCCTGAGGGGGCACAACTCGTAGCTTCCTGTCTCTCAACCGAGGTTGTTGATACCATCCTCCATCCAGATCTCCATCCACGAGGAAACTGTACGCCTTAAAGTGGAAACTTTTCACTTCTTGGTGCGGAGACCACCAGCTAGACCCAGTTAACTGCCCGGTTGGTCTAACCGGCAGTGCCTATATGGCTTGCGGGGAAGCTGCTTCCGCCTTACACGCTATGGCGTTACTGCAGGTCCACCAGGCTAAGGCACTGAAGGACCTGCACGATGGTGGTCACGATCCGGAAGTTCTGAAAAAGCTCCGAAACCCCACTTCGACCTCAACACTCCCAGCGACGAAGGTCACCGCGCGTTCTCTGGGTCTGTGATTCCACGCTATGGTGGTCCATGAGCGCCATCTCTGGCTGTGTCTGGCAGACATGAGGGACACCAACAAGGTTCGGTTCCTCAATTCCCCTGTGTCCCAGATCGGCCTCTTCGGCTACACAGTCGAGAGCTTTGCCCACCAGTTCTTGGCTGCCCAGAAGCAGACTGAGGCAATCCGACACATCCTGCCCCGGCGGACAACTGCTGCCTCCACCCGTCCACCGGCTGCAGAGCCCCAGCCTGCTCGTCGCATATGGCGGCCGCAGCGGCACTTACAACACTCGGCCTGTTACATATGAGACCACTCCAGCACTGGCTTCATGGCCAAGTCCCGAGGTGGGCGTGGAAGCGCGGCACTCACCGGGTCCAAGTTACACCGGCCTGTCGCCAAACCTTCACTCCGTGGTCAGATCTTGCGTTCCTCCGGGCAGGGGTGCCCCTAGAGCAGATCTCCAGGCATGCTGTGGTCTACACAGATGCCTGCACCACCGGGTGGGGTGCCACGTAGAACAGGCACGCAGTCTCAGGGGTTTGGACGGGCCTGCAGCTTGCAATTGGCACATCAATTGCCTTGAGTTGCTGGCAGTTCACCTTGCCTTGATCCTTCTCAAAGGGCGCTTACGAGGCAAGCACGTACTGGTCCGAACAGACAACACAGCGACCATTGCGTACATCAAACGACAAGGTGGTCTACGCTCCCGTCGCATGTCGCAACTCGCCGCCACCTCCTCCTTTGGAGTCGGAAGGTTCTGAGGTCACCTTGTGCTGTTCACATTCCGGGCCTGCTCAACCGTACAGCCGACGAGCTGTCCCGAGCTGCGATCCCGGGAGAATGGCGACTCCATCCCCAGACGGTCCAGCTGATTGAGACGTTTCGGAGCCGCTCCGGTAGATCTGTTTGCTTCTCCAGAAACCTCTCACTGCCAGTTGGTCTACTCCCTGACTGAGGGAACACTCTGCACGGACGCACTAGCACACAGCTGGCCGCGGGGCCTACACAAGTATGCATTTCCCCCAGTGAGCATTCTAGCACAGTTGCTGTGCAAGGTCAGGGAAGACGAGGAGCAGGTCCTGCTTGTGGCGCCGTATTGGCCCACTCGGACCAGGTTCCCAGAACTAATGCTCCTCGTGACAGCCCCTCCATGGCAGATTCCTCTGAGGAAGGATCTACTGCCTCAGAGACGGGGCACCGTTTGGCACCCGCATCCAGACCTTTGAAAACTCCACGTTTGGTCCCTGGACGGGACGCGGAGGTTCTAAGTGACCTAACCCAAGAGGTAGTTGACACCATCACCTCAGCGAGAGCACCGTCTACGAGACATGCTTACGCCTTGAAGTGGAACCTGTTTGTCGAGTTGTGTTCTTTTCGCGATGCCCGATCGGTGTTGTGCTGTCCTTCTTGCAGCAGGGGCTGGAGTGAAGGCTGTCTCCCTCCACCCTCAAAGTCCAGGTTGCTGCTGTCGCTGCGTACCATGAGCCGGTGAATGGAAAGTCGGTAGGTAAGCATGACCTCATCATCAGGTTCCTTAGAGGGGCCAGGAGGTTGAATCCTTCTCTAGTGCTAAAATCACTTCAGCAGGGCCCATTCGAGCCTTTGCATTCAGTTGAGCTAAAGTTTATTTCAATGAAGACTTTGCTCCTGCTGGCATTGGCCTCTATCAAGAGTGTAGGGGACCTGCACGCATTTTCGGTCGACGATTCGTTCCTAGAGTTTGGGCTGGCTGACTCCCAGGTAATTCTGAGGCCCCGGCCTGGCTACATGCCCAAGGTTCCCGCTACTCCTTTCAGGGATCAGGTGGTGAACCTGCAAGCACTGCCCCTGGAGGAGGCAAACCCAGCCCTAGCTTTGCTCTGTCTCATCCGAACATGTAAGGCTTCATACTAGTTGTAACGAATCAGCTCATGGGAAATATGAATAATTAATCATAACTAGTTATAATTAATTATGAATATTTAGATCCGCTGTAAGTATTTACTTTACCTCTCAGGGTCAACTGTCTTGTCATTTCTAAGAACGTTAATTTCCTGGTTAAATAACTTTCTTACTGTACAATTCTTCCAAAGCTTGTAGCATAATCTCATGATTAAGTGACTCCAGTTAAAGCAAACCATGAACCACTTCAGTGTTATACAAGTTTTTTATTAACTACAATACACACTTAAAAAACAATAGTCTAACATACTACATAAACCATTACACTGGTCTAACATCCTACATAAACACATAAACTGGTCTAACATACACATACACACACACACACACACACAGTTTGTATAGGAAAGGGTTAAAAGCTTAACGCAGTAAAGAGAAGAGAAATAAGAATATGAAGTTATGGGACCATTTGCATATTCAGCAGATCTACTTTCTGAAGGAAACATCAGATTCTTAGTTATAACACACCTTTGTAAAAAGGTGCAAATGATACCTAATTAATAAGACTAAGTTTGATACTTGCATGACTCATCTGCCTGAAAGAGAGGTTTGATGTAATCTGAAATTTCCAGTTGATCTTTGCTGAATTTGGTCAATGAAAAGAACCAGTTTTGAGTCAGAGGATCTTGATGAATGGAAAGGTCGAGGCTGAAGCCTGGCACGAGCTTAGGATGTTTTGGAGCGTTGGAGCGTCTTATCGAAACCTCACAGAACCACCGACTGAGGCGGGTCACATGAAGTGCGGCCTTTAAAACCTGCAAAGATTCACGCCTCTCAAGATGGGCTTGTCCAATGAAAAAGTCCGGAATCCCAAGTGGGAGTTCTGAGATACTGGGGCGTTTTTTTATGGCCCTTTGTTTGAAAGCATGGTAATTTGCTTATGAAACTTGTATAAAAATTATTAAAGACTCTTAGAACACTAATATGTTGCGTAGGTACCAACATATAATATACACTCTCGATTAGATCATCAGAAGACGAATTCATAGATACTAAACAAGGTAAGTTTACATATAGTAGCTGGACAGGAGTGTGGTTTCGATTATAGCCTGCCTACCAGTATACAATTTCAAAGACAAAATACGCGATGACAATAATATACCCAATGACCTGAAGGATCATTTGTGTTCATTCAAAGAAAGGTTTTCCTTTTAATTAATTAGCAAAGAAAAGTCCTTCTCTTGTAGATTTTCCTTATGGGCAAGGAAGCGTTTTTCTTCACCTAAATTCCAAGAGGTCGTAAATGTATCGGGTGTCAGGGTTGCCATGGAACCAGGGGCCTGTTCGGCTTCCTGGGGTGTTACAGAATATTTGTTAAATCTAGCTAACAAAATATATATTGTGGTTTGAGTGGTCCAACGCTACGTAGACCGGCCACAAAGCTTCAGTACCTCAGACCAGCTCTTTGTCTGTCACGGAGGTTGGCAGAAGGGAATGCCGTCTCTAAGCAGAGGATGGCCCACTGTATTGTGGATGCCATCACCCTGGCTTAACAGGCACAGTGTGTGCCCTGCCCATTCAGGCTGCAAGCTCACTCAACTAGAAGTGTTGCATCCTCTGGGCGCTGGCTCGTGGCGGCTCGCTGACAGATATTTGTAGGGCTGTGGGCTGGGCGACCCCCAACACATTTGTTAGATTCTATAGCCTCCGTGTGGAGCTGGTATCCAAATGGGTAGGGCGCCTGAGAGGCCCCGTTTAAGGTGTCGGCTTGCTAAAAACGCTCCAGAAGTGTCCTACAGTAGACCCTGTTTGTGATACTCTGTCCCCTCGCAGCGGACGCGGCGGCACGTCCGGCGCCGGGCTTTCACGATAGCCGCGGTAACCGTTTGAAGTGCAGGTTCCATTATTGAGACCTAAGCGGTCTCGTATGTGTATAGCCACGGTTATAGCTATAGAGCCCGTTTTTCCCCTGCAGACTTCTGCCATTCCATAAGGGTTGCAATCACCTCCGATTTTCCATATGCACCTAAACGGATGTTTATATGTGTGTTTGCTTCCGAAACCTCCTTCAGTAAGGATGGGGCTTCCGCAGCGTCCCTGTTCCAAGTGGAGCGGGTACGTTTTCCCAGTGTTATCCAATCTCACTCAGTAAGGTAGTGCTTTGAAAAATGGTGAGTGGAACTACTTGTCCCGAGCCCCGGCCTACACCAGATAGGGGCGCAGGCGGCTCGCACAAGCCACTGGAAGGGGCAGCACCATGGCGCTTTGTTAGGGATCCCAATTCGTCGGTCACTGACGTAACGTTGAACGTGACTTACTGAATGGGAACGTCTAGGTTACTTTTGTAACCCTCGTTCCCTGAAGGAGGAACGGAGACGTCACGTCCCGTCGCAAACAGCTCCTGTGCCACCGCTGAGCGGCCAGTTACCGGCTCGGCTCCTCAGCGAAAACCTGGTATGCATTGCACCTGCTGCCTTAATATACTCACGCTGTGATCAGTGGTAGCTGGATGCAATAATTGCATGCCAATGTGCATTGGCTCATTTAGTTACACTCTCGTAAGTGGATTGGTCTCTCTGGCGAGATTTCCAATTCGTCGGTCACCGACGTTACATCTCCGTTCCCTCCTTCAGGAAACAAGGGTTACACAAGTAACCGAGACATTCTTAATATTGTGTGTGTTTGACATAGTGCACCTTCTATATTAAAATTTACTTCAGCTTGTGGAAAAATCGTGATTCTACATCTGGCTTTCTCATTTCCAGTGTATTATAAAGGTTAGAAACAGATTTTAAAATTTCAGTAGCTTGGTTTATTACTGTAAAAATGTATGGCATTATCATTATTCACTGTAAAATTCTTGGAACCACACATTCTAAAAAAAATCTGTAAAAAGAGGGCACAATTTGAAGGACTTTTTCCATATATTTTTTTTTACAGGTGTTTTTCAGTATTTTGAATTTTAGCCTGCATTGCATTGTGTTTAAGTTAATGCAAATGTTGGTAATTATGGCTAATGTCCTGTGTAATGGCGCCAGTACTTGTTTGTTATTTTACTTATTTATTTATTTTTTTTACTGTGGACCTGGCAGTGTTTTTATTGTAAATTTAAAATATTTTTCACAGTGTAATTGCTTCTATTGTACAGTGAATGATAAATTTATAGTAAACTAAAGTATAAATTTAGTGTAATTTCCAATAAAACTTGCAAATTCATGTATAGAAATATATTTCTAATTACATGTTTGTGATGATGTAGCAATTTAGTACATTCAAAATGTATTCACGTTTAAATGTAATATCAAATAACACACTACCATTAAAATTATATTTTAATATTTTAAATGTGCTTTAGTTAGTCACACATCAAAATAAGTGTACTTTTTTAAAGCACAACAAAATATTATTAAAACATGATTTAAAACTTACAACATATTTGAACAATATCCCGTTTTACAAATTTAGCTTAAGTAAAAAAAAAAAAACATCTGACATTGTACTCTTAAGTCACTTTTATGTAATAATATTATATTATCTGTAAGATATATTTTATTACATTTTTTTAGGATACATACGTTTAAGAGTGATAAATCCATGTTCATACAATTAAGCACACTTCTTTTTCACATGGGTTACGCAACTGACAACCTACGTTTGTCATAACTGTGACATAACGTGTGATGAATGCATATCAAAAACCATAGGGTCTTTTCCATTTTATGGAAATTCCTGAACATTAAAAGGTGTGAATGGCAAAATAACAAGACTTAGGCTGAAGGAATGCCTGGCCCTCCATGTGGTGAGAAAAGCCAGTGACTCAGAGCAGTGTGACGGTATGTGCGAATAACAAGGCTGAGTGAAAGAAGGAGTGACAGACCTCAAGGTTTCGCTTGCCCGACCAGATCATTTCCTCACCCCAACACTGACATACACAGTATGTCCTAATCATTCCTGTCCTTTCCTCCACACTTCACTACTCAGCCCCTCCTGAGATACACCGGCAAACCAAACAGACCCTGAGGGCCCAGACAAAGTCATGAGAATGAACCAGTCAGAAAGACTGGCTACACAATGAACCATGAGCTACACCTGGGAAAGAAATTCCTTTAAGCTTTACCTCTGGTGTGGGCTTCAAGAGACTGGAGAGAAAAGTGGGAATTGACAGTGGGTGGTGTGTATTAATGCGTGTGCCTGTATGTTTAATCTGTGGCCAGGTTGGCAGATACATTACCTGTGTTAACGCATTCTTAACTCTGTAAATTTTATAAATATAATAGTAGTCAGATTATTTTTTTATTTTTTTGGCAATGGAACAGTTTATTGAACGCTCATACAAAAAAAAATGCATATGTGTTTTTGTTGTTACATTTTTGATATAGAAGCCTTTTATGAGTCATACAATACAATTTTAATGACTCAACAACTCAATTTTATACAATTTTATGACTCAACATCTCAAGAAGACTCAACGATTCAAGATGGCGCCGCACATGTCCGCCTCGGTTTGTTGCTCCTTGGTACTTTTACTGTTTTTCTTTGTTTGTCCTGTCTTAAGCAACATTTTTCCGATCAGCTTCACTAGAAACGAACTCTTGGACATAAGGAATAGCACACCAGATAAATTTTTGCCGAAGTTTGAACATTCAGACGTTTTACTGGACATTTTGGTTGGAGGAGCTGCGTTCCTATACAAGCGCTCCAGGCGACGCAAGCGAGGAAAGCGCACCGGCGCACTCGTGAAACTCAGACAGCGCGGTTTTAGGACTCCGTTGCCGAGTATTCATCTGGTGAATCTCCGTTCCCTTGCAAATAAATCAGACGAACTACAACTCCTCACCCACACAAACAAGGACCTTTTAAACTCTGCTGCGCTCTGCTGAACGGAGTCATCCCGCACAGCGCGCTTCATCTAACGGGCTTCCAGCTTTTCAGAGTGGACCACGTCATTGAGTCGTCAGGAAAACGAGAGGTGGTAGATTATGTTTTTATATCAATGAAGGCTGATGTACAGACGTGACAGCTTTAAAGAAGATGTGCTGCCCAAACTTGGAAGCTCTCTTTATTAACTGTAAGCCTTTTTATTCACCGCGGGAGTTCTCCTCGTTTGTTTTGGTGAGTGTGTACATTCCTCCTGATGCGCATGTAAGCGCGGTGCTAGAACTGTTGACCGATCAAATTACACACACAGAGCAGAGTTATCCGGACTCTTTCATTATCATTTTCGGAGATTTTAATAAAGCTAATCTCACCCGTGAACTGCCTAAATATATAGACAGCACATCACGTGCCCCACCAGAGACAGCAATATACTGGACCACTGCTACACTGTTTTAAAGGATGCATATCACTCTGTCCCACTGGCAGCTTTGGGGCTCTCTGATCATTGTTTGGTTCATCTTCTACCAGCCTACGGGCAGAAACTCAAATCTGCTAAGCCTGTAGAAAAACTGTAAAGAGATGGACCATTGAAGCAGTGCAGGATTTACAGGCCTGCTTCTAACTTAATGATTGGAGTGTTTTTGAGGCTGCAGATACTGGATGAGCTCACTGACACCGTGACATCCTACATTAGTTTCTGTGAGGACATGTGTGTACCCACCAGGACTTATTTAACATTTAACAACGACAAACCTTGGTTCAGTACAAAACTCAAACAGCTTCGCCAGGCCAAAGAGGATGCCTACAGGAGTGGGGACAAAGACTTGTACAAACAGGCCAAATACATACTGAATAGGGAGATAAGAGTGGCAAAGTTAAACTACTCTGGAAAGCAAAAAACAGCTTTCAAGCAACGAGCCTACATCAGTGTGGAAATGCCTGAAAGCCATCACCAGCTACAAGACCCCATCCCCCAGCACTGAGGCCAATCAATAACTGGCTGAAGACCTGAACGAGTTTTACTGCAGGTTTGAAAAACTGGTCTGACACCCCACACCCACTCCGACCGTCTCACAGCACAGCCATCAACACCCTCCCCCTCCCTCCCCCCTACTGTTTCTCAGCCTGCACTCAAGATCTGTGAAGATGATGTATGCAAAGTCTTCAGGAAGCAGAAGATAAGGAAAGCCAAAGGCACAGACGGTGTCTCTCCAGCCTGCCTCAAAGCCTGTGCTGTCCAGCTATCATCCATCTTCACATTGATCTTCAACAGATCCCTGGAGCTGTGTGAAGTCCCCTCCTGCTTCAAACCCTCCACCATCATCCCTGTACTCAAGAAACCAAAAATCACAGGACTTAATAACTACAGACCTGTTGCTTTAACATCTGTGGTCATTAAGTCATTTGAGAGACTGGTGTTGGCCTACCTGAAGGACATCACTGGACCCTTGCTGGACCCCCTGCAGTTTGCTTACCGAGCAAACAGGTCTATGGATGATGCAGTCAATATGGGAGTGCACTACATCCTTTAACATCTGGACAAACCAGGGATTTATGCAAGAATCTTGTTTGTGGACTTCAGCTCCGCTTTCAACACCATCATCCCGGACACACTTCAGAATAAACTGACCCAGCTCTCTGTACCCGCCTCCATCTGTCAGTGGATCACCAGCTTCCTGACAGACAGGCAGCAGCTAGTGAGGATGGGAAAACTCACATCCAACACCCGCACCATCAGCACTGGAGCTCCTCAATGCTGTGTTCTCTCCCCACTGCTCTTCTCACTCTACACAAATGACTGCACCTCTAAAGACCCCTCTGTCAAACTCCTGAAGTTTGCAGATGACACTACAGTCATCGGCCTCATCCAGGACAGCGACGAGTCTGCTTACAGACAAGAGGTTGAGCAGCTGGCTGTCTGGTGCAGTCACAACAACCTGGAGCTGAACACCCTCAAAACTGTAGAGATGATTGTAGACTTCAGGAGAAACCCTCCTGCTCTCACCCCACTCACCATCATGAACAGCACTATAACAACACAGGAGTCATTAAGGTTCCTGGGCACCACAATCTCTCAAGACCTGAAGTGGGACACTCACATTGACGCCAATTTGTTAAAAAGGCTCAGCAGAGGTTGTACTTCCTTCGTCAACTGAAAAAGTTCAACCTGCCACAGGCGCATATGACACAGTTTTACTCAGCTGTTATTGATTTTGTCTGTTATTGTCGGTTCTGTGCTCCTCTATAACTGTCTGGTTTGGGTCAGCCAGCAAATCAGATATAAGAAAACTGCAGCGGACTGTGAGGACAGCAGAAAGGATCATTGGTGTCCACCTGCCCAATCTTCAGGACTTGTACAACTCGAGAGTGAAGAAACGGGCAGGAAACATTATCAAAGACCCCTCTCACCCCGGACATAACCTGTTTGCACTTCTCCCCTCAGGAAGACGCTACAGATCTCTGTGCACTAGAACATCTAGGCATAAAAACTGTTTTTTCCCCCATGCCATCTCCAGTCTAAACAGCTAACACACCTGTTTTCTGTAATTCATGCCTGTAATTCATTCTCCATCTCTAATTATTGCCTCTCTCTCAAGTACTATGTAAATACATATGCATATTTTCTATACAGCTGTATATATAGAGTAAATAATGCACAAATATGTACATAAATCTTCTGTTCCAGATTCATACACATTATTAGGTAACGCTTTAGATTACAACCCGCATGTACTGCGTATGTAAACATAATTTACAGCATAACTTTTTTGTAATTACGTGTACCTATTCAGTACCTCCGTGTAGGTATAAGGTAACAATATGCGAAGTTTGGAGAATAAAGGAGTAATAATCTGTAAAATTACAAATTACAGGGTATGTATGACCTCTTATATTTGTAAGCGATTAAGCAAAAACATACACTGTGTACTTTTTATAGTCTACACATATAAAACACACTGGTAATTGTTTTGATCCAAACGCTCGGTTGAGACTGTTGGCTTAGGAAGCTGGCTTGACCATGACCCAATTTGGGTTGATATTAGTAATAACCCGTTGTTGCTGGGTTATGAATGTGGAGGATGTGAATGAGAGCATGCAGCAAGTCACTTGAGTTCAAACGTGAACGGTTCTGTGTGCAATGAAATCCGTGACTGCGGTGCTTAAGACAGGAACATGTGTGGAAAATAGGAGAAAACTAATCGAAGCGCAGACGAGGGACAACTTTGAACCTATCTGGAGTGTGTTTCCTTAAAACGGGAGCAGTGAATGTGGTGAGTGGAACTGGAAACAGCTGGAATGGCGCTTGAGACGAGTCTATCCGTGTTTGCGGAGCTCATGACAGGAATGTGTGTAGAAAATACAAGAAAACTAATCGAAACGAAGAGGAAAGATATTTTTGAAACTGACTGGAATATGCTTTAAAACTGAGGTTTTTGTCCGAGTATGTTCTCATAACATTGAGCAGCGACTGATGAGCGGTAAAACTGGGAACTGAACTAACTTTAGTCAAAATGGTGCTTGAGGACGTGGATCAAAACGGTAAATCAAAGACAGTAAAATCCTGTCAGTTCGCTATAATACACAGTTTAATCTTGACTTTCAGTGTTTATTACTTTGTTTATTAGTCATTACTATTAATCAATTAGTCATTAAGTCAGTGTTTGAAAAACCATTAACAAATTGGAACAAATCTATCCTTAACAAGTTTTCAGAGAATTTGGTTAACTGTAGAATCTGTATAAGTATGGAGTTGCTTGCTTTTTTTCTGAAACTGGTGTAATAAATTTTGAAAATCTTTTATTATGCTATCTGTTGCCGTGTTGTTACTGTTGTCATACTAGGTGTGATTTAATTGTAAACCCATTTTGGGGTTTTTTGGGGGGGGGGGGGGGTTTTTAACCCAGCTAAGGCCTAGAGTAAACAACAATATTGAATTAATAAAACAGTCCCCATGTTTATTGATACATTACCTGATATATATTTGTTGTAGCCACTTACCCCGTAACTACATGGAACAAGGGGGGAACAAAGCACCACTTTAATTTACAGCCTGCAAATGTGTATTTACACTGTAACTACATGAAACAAGGGGTTAATGCAGATGTTGTATTTACCCTGTAACTACATGGAACAAGGGGAACAAGCACCACTTTAATTTACAGCCCGCGAATGTTGTATTTACCCTGTAACTACAAGGAACAAGGGGGAAAACGCAAAGTTGTATTTACCCTGTAACTACATGGAACAATGGGGGAACAATCAAATGTAAAATGACATTTAAACAGTTTTATGATCAAAGCTATGTGATTTGCCTGATGTATCAAATATACTCATATTTTTATGTACTCATATGATTTGTCTTTAAAAAAATGATGTATGAATAATAAAGTACAGATGTGTACTGTAAGTATGCACCTTTGGTATCAACAATTCATCACTTACATGGCTTCAGCCCAGTGTAAGTTATAAAAGATATTCTTTATGTTTACTATATCAAAACAAGTTTTTCAGCAACGTTTTAATCATTTTGAGGTCTTACAAACTTGAGTATCAAATATTATACCATAGGCTTTGTAGAGTTAAAGAAATATTCACACATTTTTAATTTTATATTTATTATATTATATTATATTATAGTATATTATATTATATTATAATTGGTCACACTTTATTTTAAGGTCCAATCCTCGCTATTAACAAACCATTAACTATAACTCCTAATTTGCTGCTTATTAATAACTAGTAAGGTAATTAAGTTTAGGTATTGGGTAGGATTAAGGACGTAGAATATGGTCTGCCGATATTGATTAACAGCCAGTGCTAATCCTGTAATAGTCATGCTAATAAGAAACTAGTAATAGTGATACGTGGTCCTTTACTAAAGGGTTACCCTATTATATAATATTATATTATATTATATTATAAAACATTATTTATTTGGAATTTGGCAGACATCTTCTTTCTATTGTTCACATTATCGCTACTCTTTCCTCCATTTTCTCCAAAGGAGTGTGTCGTTTCCCGGTTTGTCACTCTTATGAAAATAGCAGTACTGTAATGTGAAAGTTGTACATGTCCTAGATGTGGAACAAGGAAGTCATTCTGCAGTGTAAGGTTCAGATATTTCCATATGACCTACATGGTAAAAGGCACACCGCATTGCTCAGAGAATAGCTGGTCATCACGTGGTTACATATTTCATCTTTATGTGCATGACCATGTGTGCGCAAATGTGTGCATGTGAGTGTGAAAGGGTTAAAGATGAGGAAATGTTACTTGTCAGTTCTCACAAGGCCTGGCTGACAAGGCAGTTGACAACTGTTGATAACTTATGTGTCCTAATTATGTCCACACTGCAGACATACAATGCATTATGGCAGCAAGAGTACAGTACATACAGTACTGTATACTAAATGTCATGTTACACCTTTGCCTTTCCCGCTCAGGCCTTGTGCTCTTTCTGTTCTAACCTGTGCTGCAGTTAACAGCTCACCTGTAATTACCTACTGATTTGGTGTCGCCTGCTGGGAAACAGCTTGAAAGCTGAGGCACACCCAGGATGCGTCTGAAACCGAAGGCAGCTGCCTTGTCAGTTAGTCAGCCCTTCATTGACCTATCGCTCAGTGTTTTAGCCTTAAAGGCACCTTTTACGTTTCAGACCACATTTCAAGGCAGCATAACGTCATGTCTGATGATTTACAACAAATTCAAGTGAATTTTAGTCATAACCAAGCAAATATTTAATGGCTATAATTTGTATTTCTTGGTAAAAAAGTAATCATAAGTAAAAAAAAAAAAAAAGATAGACATTGATTAACCGATTTACTGCATTGATCCACTCTGTCAGATGCTATTTTTATTATTTTAGTTAGCTGCGGTATTAGGCAGTGACAAGGCAAGACGGTTGTATGATTGAGGGTTGATGTATGTATGTATGTATGCATGTATGCATTATTTTGTCTGTACTCATAGCCAGCAAACACTCCCCTGACCTTAGTGCATGTTTGCAGTTTTTTTTTAACTGATTCCTCAGGAACTGTTCATCAAATGTTCTTTGTGTGTTTTCATTTTTTATTTAACTGTGTATAAGTTGCAGTATGTTAAATTTGACGGGAAAGAGAATAACACAAAACAGATTATGACCTTTCACAATCATTTATTAGTGTATATAATATTTTCTACATTTGATAAGGAGGATCAGTGAAAATGCAAACTAATGACAAACAAATCCTGTGCCATCCAATGTTAATGACAATGCTGCAGATGTCAATAGTTTAAATTATGAACATATTAAACTATTTAAATTATTTCAAAGTCAAAATATTCATCATTCCTTCTTTTAGATAGGAATTTGATTTAGTTAACCCCTAAATGTTAATTAATGCATTAATGATCAAACATGTACTAACATGTAGTTAAGACTCCATTACTCATGCATGAAAGCTTATGACTCCAGTCGTGATTAAGGATAGCTCTTGGTTGATTCATGATTAGCTCATAACTTCACTAATCATGAGTGCATGTTGAATTAAGTATTAATTCAGGTATTAGTACATGATTATTCATTTACCTTTATTGTAAAATGTTACCGCAAAATTTGTTATTTATACGAAATTGCAAATAGGTTCACAGATCACCTTTTCACTAGTGCATATCTAAGTCTGGAAAACCGGTTTCCCAAAAAACAAACTATGACTAGAAATATATGCCAAAACTGTTAAAGCAGCCTACACTCAAAATTATTGGCATCAGTGCTTCCATGTAGAACCTTTAACATCCATAGACATTTTCTATTACACAAAGGTTCTTTATAATGGGAAAAAATATATATTCAGATTATTAAAATGTGCATCACTATAAAATAATCAGGTTCTTTTAAAAACTGTCCACTGGAAGGTGCTCTGAGGAACCCAAAACGGTTCTTCAGTGGCTTCACTGCAAAACCCCTCCAGTTGAAACCTTAATATTTGCATCCTTGAATTAAGGCTGCAACTAGACCGAAGAAAGAACTTTAAATGGTGGATCTATTACAGATGGCTGAATGGACTATGTATGTTCATACATGTTTTAGATTGTGCTTGATGCCAGGTATATTAACGTTTCTCGGTAAAGCGATAACACGTCGCTCTAGGGCAATTCGTGTAATGTTCCGCACTGATTCCACGGTTCACATCAACTAATTTTGATTGATGACAAGTCAACAAGTAAAGCGCCAGGGGGTTCAAAACATGTGAACATCAATACTTAATATCGTCTTCATAAAGATCTCTCTGCGATGCATGCAAACCTCAAAATTTCATTTAAGACAGGATTCGTCAGTTGCCATGATCAATTATGCAAATACAAATTAAGACAGGATGAATTATTGATTGCACGCACACTGATCAAGGATTATAGGGCTGTGTCAGACACGCTTTAGAGGTAGAGATGAATGATAGGGGTCAGCGAAAGGCAAACATCTTAGAGTTTGGTTCAGGTGTCCCAAAAGGTGTCTCAGGTCCACTGCTGTCTCACTGTGTTGGCAAAAAACCCAGAAGCGTAAACATTGGAGTCCGTTTCTTGCCAGCACCCTGATGGATTCCTGGAAGGTTTCACTGCTGAGCACCAGACACTAAAAATATACCTGCATTTGACAAACGGGAGAGGACATGACCCGCTGGGTGGTGTGTCTGAATGGTGTGACTCAATGGGTGCACATTTACAGGAAACCTGTTGGCATCATTGTCAGAAACCTTGAAGTTGTAGATTATAACTCATATGACTCTTAATGAGATTAAAAAGTCTCTTAATCTCCAAGATGTTAGCCTGTGAGCTACTGTGTGTGTCTATGCACAGTGTGCCTTGGTATGTGTTTTTGTGGATGCTGTGCATATACATCAGGATCAGACCCCAAGAATAGTGTGGGAATATGTTTTGCCACATGCAGTGCTCCCATAGAGGTTCTCGGGTTCCTCCGGCCTCTCCTTCCATCTCCCGATCTCCTCGTCTGGAACCCTTCCCAGAAACTTTGGCCTGGGGAAAAGACTGAGACCTCTCTCCCACACACAATCTCAGATCCGGCCTTTAGCACTCTACCAAATATGGGTGCTCTGTACACTCACGCAGCTTCTAAATTTAGCCTGATATTCACATGACGTGTCATTTAAAATAATATTAGTGGCACACATGCCTTGAAGCAGGTCATTGTCTCTGCGATTGGCTGGCAGAGAATGGGAGTGCATGGGAGAGGGCTGCATGTGGGCTGGTTTGTGGCTGTATTCCTGAGTGATTTCCTGAGTCTTTCATGAATAAAGTTGAAATGAAGTTTGGCAAACTTTAAGTAAGGTGTCTATCCTGCTATATTTAATCACATTTATAATATAGCATAGCTCTTTTCCAACATCTAGTAAACTGAATTATTTTCTAATGACATTATAGGCCTTAAAAAAGGAAAAAAGGTTAGACCTTTTAAGTGATCTATTTGGAGCATCCTTCATAGACAGCAACTATCATCAAACAAATAGTGCTCCTAAAGCAATGGAGTCGTGTCCCCAATGATGCACTACTGGATAGATTTCAATAGAGTTTAGCATTTGCATGTTGCTAAACGAATGACCTGAGACTCCAACAATAATAAAAATATATGCTACACACACATTTTGGGTAAATGTGATTTTTATATTATTTTTTACTGTTTTTGATCAAATTCGCTAAGGCCATTTTTTGATTCAAAGATACAATAATACAGTAATGCTGTGAAATATTATTACCTTAGAAATAACTGTTTTCTTTTCAAATTTAAGGTTACACTTTATTTTAAGGTGTCCTTGTTTCAGTGTAGTTATACATTTGAGTACTGAGTAATACTTACTATATGGTTAGGGTTTGGCTTAGGGTTACTTGCATGTAATTATGCATAATTTATTGTTATTATAATAGTAAGTATATGTAACATGTCTAAAAAGGACACCATAAAAATAAAATGTAATGTATTCCTGTAATGCAAAGCAAAATTTTCAGCATCATGTCCAAAGTGCCTCTATGATGCCTTAAAATTGATTTTAAACTGGATGTAATATATCTTTTTGAAAACTCATACATCTCCATATAGAAATTTCATCATCTTTCCCTACACATTTAATTTCCGAGCCAGAACAAACTCATCACTATCCAGGCATGCTGCCTTAATTCATGTACAGAAAACCATGAGGATTCTACAGCGTGAAAACAAAAGGGGATAGTCCCAATTTCCCTCAGGTCATTTTGTAGTAGTACAAGAAACAGAACGCCAGACCAGGGTCTCACCGGCAGCTGTGCTTCCATTTATACCATTCCAATGGCCAGAGGACTCACCACAAAGTAATCAGGGAGTCCCATATCTTCCCCCACACGGTCTCACCCTATAGGCAGATCTCATCCCTTCCTCCCGCACCGTATAGCAGAGCTCCACTCAAAAGTCATAGAACATGCATACTTGCCAATGAATTACCCAATGCCAATGGGCATTAGCTTCGCAAGAAGGTGTTGTAGCTCTGGTGAACAAAGCATGGTTACTAGCCTACCAGAAAGTGAGCGTGAAAAAGAGTTGCTTTAAAAGAATATGAGTGTTCTGAGAATCATTAAAGAAAAAGCTACAATAGACACAGTCAATCGCTAGCTGCTTCTTTACAGAGATCAATAATACAGAGGAAAAGCTCTCCACTTTTGAAATGGATAAGAATGGATTCAACTTCTTGGAGTGCAGAAAGAGAGCAAAATACAATTGTGTGTGATTTATGATGAAGGAACAAGCAATATGGCTTCCTGAGCAATTTGAAATGATGATTATAGACTATAAGTGTAGTTCAATATAGGTAACACTGCACAGAGTGATTATTGTACAGAACTACCGCTTCTTTTTTCCACAAAAGGGAGCAGAGCTATTCTATGCATTGTAATGTAAAACCCCTCCACAGCTCATGCAGGAGTATTATAAAGGCGCATGCCAAGTGCCGCTTTCTCAGGCCCAACCTTTGTTCTTTCAATATAAAGCTAATAGTGCTCCACATGGCAGGCAGCATGTAGGGCATTAATATTTAAGGCCAGAGGCTGAGAGGGCAGGAATGAGAGCAGCCTTTTATGACCAGAGACAACATTATGTATTAATGACCATCTTAATAGCCAAACACCTCATATGACTGAAACCGCATAATGCCTGTGCAGGTTATATCTCCAGCAGCAGTTAAACAGGCTATCAAAGTCAGCCGTGGCACTGAAATTAACACTAATAATACATGAAAGTCAATGTACTCATTTGTCAAAGGATTTGCTTGAATAGGATAGAAAATTATATGAAGGGTTATGAGCCACATTATTTTGATTAATCAGTTAGTTGAAGTGACTGTGTAAAGTCTACATGCTCACCAAACCCATTAGATTTCCATTTACACGATGACCTGCCAACATTCACTTCATTATACTGCACTGCCAAATATCTGGTGAAGGATACTTATTAGTGGAGCTTTCTAAGGCAAACATTGTCGTATTCTATCACTTATATGAATGATTAAAGATATGAATAAACCATTGGCATAAAATTGGCACTATACTGTAGTTCTAGTTCTCAAATCTGATTGGTTGAGCTGCCTTCCATGAATACTGATATGACAAATCAATAACACTGAGACTTTTTTACTGTATGTTTTACTGCATGCTCCTTCCATACAAGCTGTTGGACTGTATATTAATGGTGAGGGTTTTGCATCAGGTTACATCATTTCGCCAGCTGGCAAGTTTGTGAATGATTCATTTGATTCGTTTAAAAATTCTGATTCATTCAGAAACAAAACAGTGGACTTTTTTATGAATGAATCACTGAATAATTGAATCAACAGATTTGCTTAAAAACACCATCCGCGAACAAAACAAGTGTCTAGCTGCATCTGAAATTGCGTATATCAGATCACTACTAGATTGTACACAAATATAGCATTATAGGCTACATGTAGTATGTATTAATAGCATGTGAAAAAGTATGGCCGAATTCTCAGTATTCATATAAGAGTGGGCAAAAAGCACCAGGATGACTTACTGCTTCTGAAGTGTGCATCCAATGGACACTTTACTATCCCATAAGGCCATGGCAAACAGTGGCAAAGTAATTACTTATTCAAAAGAAGTACCTACTCAGAGATTTCAGATGCAGTTGCTGTCTATATGAATCATTCTCTCAAACGAATCATTCTCTAAATCATCCTTTTCAACTGATGACTGATTCTTTCAGGAATGAAAAAGTAACTGCTTTTATGAAGGAGTCATTGAATCATTTACTCAACCTGTTTGTTCAAAAACACATAATCCTTCAGTTATGAAACAATGTCTGTCTATATGAGTAATTCTCTCAGCTAATTCAATCAAAACACTGATTCATTTTATGAATGAGTAATTGAATCGATTGCTTAATCGTTTTGTTAATAAAACAATGAATTGTTCAGGAAGAATGTAGCATTCTTCAATGAATGAGATCTTAAATAACTTGTTGAGGTTTATAGGCTACTATTTTCTTAACAATCACACTTAATAATGGATAATGCTTAGGGGGTGATAAATGTGTGTATTAGTCAAATATAAATATATATAAAATATATTGTAAGATAATAATTTATCTTACAATAATTCAAAATAAGGTGATGGTCCTGGGTTCCTAAAATTTCATAGCCTGACCTGTGGCACTACAGAAAAATAATGATATATTGAAATTATGCATTTCATAATCCATAATTCATGTTCTGTAATGCATACTGCATAAGAGGGAGAGAGAAGACTGTGTATGGTGTGATATATAGCACAGCATGCTGAGTTAGGTGACAGAAGGCCCCATGTCTTTACCCAGCGGCATTGCAGGTGATTCATCCATACATTAATTAACAACCCATTCATTTTGTTTAATAACTCATAATGCATAATTTAGCCCTGTTCTTCCTCTATCATATTACTGTGTCTAGTCATCTTCTTCCTGTTCGTTCAAACACACAAAATACACACAGAACCTCCTGATTTGTTGCCCCATAAATGGCTGACTATAGTGCTGTGAGATTTGTTACAGGAATGTGACTCTTCTTTGAGAGGCGGAACTATCCTCGCTTGACCTCAGTGAGATAAAAAAAAAAAGATCCAGAAAAAGCTGAAATGAAGAGGGCTTGTGTCTGTTGGAAATATATAATTACATCCTAAGTGCTCTCACATTTCTGCCATTTTGGCAAAGTATCTGCAGAAAACCATGACAGACTGTGAGGGATTGTTGTTGTTGTTTCTGGGGGTTTGTCGCAGTCCTGTCTTTTTCATTTATTAGATGAATCCTCAACAATCTAACAGTAAGAACTCATTGCACCCCGCAAGACCAGTTAGTGCCCACAGTAGTCATTGCCCATGCCGAAGGGAGTAATTATGCCGAACCAGCAGTGCCACTGTCTGAGAGACTACCCACAAATATGAGCCACCAAAACACTCTGCCATCGTGTTTCCTTGTATATATTTTCTCTGTACCTATTTTTGAGGGATGAACCTAAGTGCACTCTGAAAAATGATACCCATCTATTTTTACACCAGAAACAGTGTATGGTTTATGGTTCATGGTTTATTTGGCAAATTTGTGATATCAAATAAGCATGTGTTTATGTGTATATGTCTGCTAAACCTGGCTACTGTCTACTGTCGTGTCCAGACATTTACTTTCTTACTTCACTGGTTAAAAATGCCATTGTTCAGATGGATTTTTTTAGTGTCTTGAAATGTTTATCCCACAAATGCAGTAATGAAAGGGTGGGGCTGTGGAGGATTTCAGTGTTTCAGAAAGACATGATATAACTTGCATAAATCTAAAGCTCATATCTGAATGATGAATTCACTTATGTTCAGTTAAAAACAAGTGAAAGTACAGTTACTCACACCATCACATGCAAAAGCACATTAAAAAAAACGCTGTAAAAGTAATGTTTGTTTTTTCTGTGAGTTTAATGGGGCTGCTGCTGATGCAACCCTCACATTCAGGAAATTCACAAAAGCAAAAGTCAACAGATAAACAAAATCTTGTTACACATATCCTTTGGTGATATCAATGAATCCATCCATCCATCCAGAATTTAAGTTTATTCAGGATCCAATAATTATTAAATGAAGCCTTTTAGAATCTTCTAGGTTATGATGGCTTTCTATTCTGTTAGAAAATGTATTATTGAAACTGTACATTCCTTCATAATTGTTAATATATAGAAATTATATAAGCTGGTTTATCTTGCCATGCCTTCATGCGAGGTCAGCTGCTAAACAATGCAGCCCGTTAGAAGATTGATGTCATGATGAGCAGAAACAATGGAGCAGTGATATACTTACTGTTTTATGTAGCGGTCTGTTTCATCTAACCTGCTTGACTTCCACCTACTCAGCTAGATGCAAAAGTTGGCCCTCGTTTATTGTGGTGGCCCCATTGCATCAGTGCCGACCCATATTCACATGATCAATATAGTCCAGCATCACACTTGCTCCACCTCTTGAATATGAGGCATTAGGTTCATACAGTTTTCCCCACTACGAACACACTAAAGGTGCAATATACAGAAGAACCCTCACCCTTATTAGAAGCCGATACTGAATGTGCTGTGTGAGTAGATACTAGAAGATGAGTTAGTGTGGCCTTCTAGAGGATCCTGAAATCTGGGCCAGTGTAGGATACCTTACTGTAGATCCAGAGATGGTTTCATCCATATTTACCTCAACCTCAGGTCTCCACTTCTCAACAGGGCCATTTTATACAAAACCATACAGACTCTAGCACAGAGAATGGGTAATTTGTGTCATGAAATTTGCTAGATTTATTCACAACTCCAACAAACAGTGAAGAATTTAATTCTTCTTCTCTGTTTGTTGGGACTCATGAATAAATCTTGTAAATTTCTGAGTAAATGTTTACTGTTTACTGTTACCTTTGATTCATGTGGCATGCAATAATAACTTATATAATAATAATTCCTACAGCGTACCTTAATGTTTTGTTTTGTAATGTTTGCTGATTTTTGTTTTACGGTTTGTTTTATTTTAAGTATTATATTTATTTCAATCATGACAACTTTCCGAAGATTTTAGCATGGTAATGGTTATGACAATGTTAATGTATTTGGTCTTGGGGGACATAGATTGCTACGCGGCGGCTGCCGGAATTGCTGCTGCTATTGGTTATTGCTGTAGTTGTAGATTATTGCTGCTGCTGCAAGCAAGTACAGGAACTTGCTACTGCCAATGCATACAAAAAAAAAACAAAAGAGGAAAACATCTGCGGAAGAAACGAAGGCTTAAGGCAAGAAGTTAAGAAGTAGGACCGGTGTAAATATCGGATCAGCTTTCCAGCGCTGGAGACAACTCAAGGAGCGGAAGGCCATGCGATTGGACTCTGAGGTTGCTTTGTTTCTTCTCGATTGGTGTGTAACACCGTGTCTGCACCGCAACAGCTGTCTGTCTAGTACACTGGACACGACAAAGCAACCATTGAAAATCATTTGAAATTTCTGTCAATACGTCATAAATAGAACGCAGCAGCAGTTTTCTGTCGGGGATTTGTCGTGTCGTGCCGCGCCGCATCCAGTGTAGGCCATAGATATGTATTTATATCTATGGTGTAGACAGCATCACTTATTATAATGGGTTCTATAGTATTTTGTTGCGCTGCGCCACTCGCGTCCAGTGTAGACACGGTGTAACATTGGTTTTGTTTTGTTTCACAGAACTAATCGTTGCCGGGGTTGCGTACGTATGTGTGGGGCGGAACTAACAAAATAGGGGCGAGACCCTTTTGGGATAAGGGCGTGTTTGTTTTGGTGATTTAAAATGTCAACATTGGCCACCAGAAATCGCTTACCCCACCTTTAAGCACTTACAAACAAATATTTTGCAGAGGGCACAAGTGTATAATTTTGTCAACCCCCGCCTGCTATGTGCGTTGAAAGAAATCACCACTGAAATGTCAAGCAACCGATTCATCCTACACAGAAGGCCGTCTCAAGAAACAGACTCATGTGGAATGGTTTTATTTAATGTTGGTGTTCATTTTTAATATTAGAACACCTGATGCAAAAGAGTTTTAGCATGAGGTTAAGTACGCATGAAAATCTAGACGAGGGAAAGGACGTTAACAAGGCTCCTCACCATACAGCTACTCCATCCAATCCCTGTCTCTGGACCCCAATCATTCCTTACTATACAACAGGTGTGTGTTCAATATGACTTTATATGTGGAAAATAAATTTGAAAAAAACAAACAAAAAACATTTATATCACTATAGTGCTGTATTTATGTATTTATTTATTTAGTTAGTTAGGTTTTTTCTTCACTGTTTTTCTATAAACTATTCCACTATTCCACTCCCCTGGTTGCAAATAACAGTAATATGCCTGCTCTACAATATCTTAACTCCATCCTGTTGTCATTAAGACTCCTTCACTGTATTAAACAAGGAGCAATCTGCAATGCAGGTTAATCAGGACATTTTACATTGAAAATACACAAAATGCTTGTTTTGGGTGTGTTCGTGTCGTTATGTTATTTGCATAATTCCTTTAGTGAATGAGGTGTTAAAACAACACATGCAAATAAATCACTCTGTATTAGCGGACACAAATCATTCTTAAAGCAAATTGCCCCTGAGGGTTTATTGACAGATGTGTCAGATGTGTGCCCGAGTGTCTTAATAAAATATATATTAATTAGTTAACATTAGTTAACATGAACTAAGAATGAACAATATATACTTCTATAGCTTTTATTAATTTTAGGTAATGTTAATTTCAGCATACTAATGAATTATTAAAATCACAAGTTGTGATTGTTAACATTGGTTAATGCACTGTGAACTAAGATGAACAAACAATGAGCTAACTAAATATTAATATTAAAGAATTAACAAACATTAACTAAGATTAATAAATAGTGTAATAAATATATTGTTCATTGTTCGTTCATGTTAGTTAATACATTAACTAATTACACCTAAATTACACCTTATTGTAAAGTATTATATACGGTATATGCATTTAGTCTAAATTAGGGTACTATAAGATTGCCGACAGTAATACAAGTGTGAGTAATGTTTTCATTATGTGGTCTCTATTGCTTTGTCTCTACTTACAGATCGTTTGATAAGTATTGAGTTCTTTATGCATTTTTGACCTAAATCACAGCAGCATCCATCTATGAGGAATGTACAGTCAAACATACACAACTATTAGCCAATCATAGCAGTGAGCATTTACCTTTTCAAATAGAGCCGTTCTGAAGAGGGGGGTTAAAAACAGGACAGAAAATAACTTATTACTTCTAAATTGTGATGTCTTTGTTTTTAAAAATCTTGATAACATTATAAGTGGACCTCATGAACAGTACAAAAAAGGCAGTTTATGACCCCTTTAATGTTTACATACATTATGCATATATTTAAAGTATTGGCCAGGAAAAAAAATGTGCAAGAGCCCCACACATGGGCTCCGCCAACTCGCCATTTGTCATTTTTCATAATTATGCATTGTCTTTGGACATGTGACTCCCACATTAATGCTTTTGATCTATCGATGTCATTGCCATGAAGACCTCGGGGGAAAAGGAAGATAATTGCAGGCAAAGGACACAGGGAGAATAATAGTGAACAGTGTTTGTTTAACCTCAGATGCCATTCTATCACCTCACAGAAATTACCTCCAGGCCACCAAATTAACATTCAATGCACACTTGTTTATTGATGATAAAGTCCTTTGTAGAACTTTGGACTTCATAATCATGAACGATGTGTATTTTTCAGATATTATATTTCATATTAATCATCTCGCTAAATGGTGTCAACAATCGTATCATCAGTGACATAACGTGCAGGCTGCCAGATTAATCGACTTCCGGCCCTTTCACATTTCCTGCCTTCTCTTTTTCATCCTTTCCTTCCTGTCTCTATAAGACACACACACACATCCTCCCACTCATGCAAACAGCCCAAAAACAGCATGTGTATCTGTGCTGCGCTGAGATTAAGTCTGACGATTGAAATCAATGATCTCTGCTTTACTCCAGCTCTCTCGTTGCTTTCTCTGGCTGACTGAATGATTCATCCTCTCGTCATCCCTGGACTGAGTGGGATGCAGAGGCGGAAGAGGATGTGGGACTGTGTGGAGGAGAGAGGCAGGTGCACAGATCCACCCCCACAAACAAGGAAGAAAGAGACGGAATCAGAGTTCAATTTCTTTCACCACCAACAACAAAAAAAAAGGATGAGACTGCACTGGGACTGTGAATGTAAAACTGTGGAGCACTTTATCTTCTTGAAGTAAAACTTTTACTGCCAAACTTTACTATATTTAACAAAAACAAGTGAGAAATATTGGTGCATATCATATTAAATTGCCTTCTGTTTAACCATGTTCTGCTTGCTTTAATGGAGAGGCAGGCGTTAGTGAGTGAAGCTTATGAATGATTATGTTAAAGCTCCAATAATAAGTCAATGGGGGAATAAATAAATAAATAAAAGCATTTTTATTTGACTTTATTATTTGCACCAAAAGAATCTGGGTTCTATGGGACCCCCAAAAATGTTTAAATAAATAAACACACAGTCAATCTTGTAGAACAATATTCAACTACAAAATTGAAGACATAAGAACAAAAACATTTTAACACACTATGCATCAACATCAAATGGCAAAATCAAACTGAAAGCTGTTATTCTGTTATTTTTCTGTTCTGTATTTCCCCCCAAACAACACAAATGACCTCTAACAGAATTCATCATGGTTATTAAACCTATACATCTCTAGAATTGCGTATCTCTGTAATGGGGCATGAATATTGATGCCACTGAGAGAATGTCTGATGAGAGAGGACAGATACTGAATGCTTTAACAGCTGTGTAATTGAATCAAATTCATATTACATGATCATGAATTGAGCTCTTTGTTGTTTTCGCCATAATACGTAGCAGGATATGGCCTGATGAGAAGAAGAAGAAGACGAAGAAGAAAAAAACTGGAAAGGAAACTAAATAATTTAAAAGCTTATTTTGGTGTACATGTTTGTGAGAATGGGTGCATGTGGAGTAATTGGGATATTTCCTGTAGCTCTAATAGCAAAGCATGGCACTATCAATGCCAAGGTCATGGGTTTGATTCCTGGGGAATGCATGAACTGATATATCGTATACCCTCAATGCATTGCAAGTTGCTTTGGATAAAAGTGTCTCCCAATTGCATAAATGTAAATCTGTAAATGAAAATCTGTAAAATGTCAATTTTGGACAAAGTACCTTATGGATTGATCAATTATTTTATATTTATTAATTCATTCAAGATCATTGTAGATTACCAATTGTCACATTATTAACAATTAACTGGACATTTATTTATGGGGATTTTGAAAAGGCTTAGGATCGTTGTGCATTCCTGTACAGTAGCTCATGGCCCATAGTGTGAAGGAAGGTTATAGGTTTGATACCCATATGTTGAATACAATGTACAGTAAGTATTTATATTTGGATAAAAGTGTTTACCAAATGTAAATGTCATGATACAGAGGAAAAAGGTAAAAGAGTGTGAGGGAGGAGGTGAAACTGTCAAATGGTTGTAGCCTTGTTCTTCTTCTCTCTCTCTTTTTTAAGACTGGCGGAATATGTACAACACATTCACACTGGAGCAAAATAGTCAAACAAATAAATTTTTTAATGAATTGTTAACTGACTGAATGTAAAGATTTGTGGGCTTGTCCAATAGTCAAATCATGGACATGCTTAGTATTAGAGCTATGTGGTACTGACATGGGACAATCCAGCAGCAATCCATCAAAAAGATGAATCTATTCATGTTTGTCTTTTATCAATATCTGTGGTCTGAGGTTAGAGAAGAGCTTCTGAATGAGCACTGCTATGTGAGACGTTATGAGATATCATAATTGTTTGATTGGTTGTATGTACAGCGTATACTGTAAAACATTTTTTATTGGAGTATGTTTTACAAGGAAATGCTATTTCAGGCTTTATATTTTAAAATTTCACTTTTAATACAATATGATCTTTGCAATTTTTGTACAATTTACTAGCAATTTCTGAGTTAAAAGTCCCACCATCAATGTTTTTCAGTGAATAAATCTTTTGCGGCTCTCATGACTTTCCACCAAGAAACACAATAAAAGAAGAAAACGTATGATCTAAAAAACTGTTCGTAATATCAGCATGGGGGAATTAACCCTGTGTGAATCCAGCATTGAATTACAGTGGCGGTTCGTGGGTTTTTAAACATAGAGAGGTCACTTCTAACTGTGTATTGGTCTGGGATCCTGACGGTTATTATTTATTATGATTTGCTTAATCACTTTAAAATGGCTTTTTGGTTGCTTTTAGTCTGAAAACGTAAAGAAAGGACACCACACTGCCAGCAAGATAATTTTAATTTCACTTAGCTGGGCCTATCACATTGAAGTTCAAACATCCATCCCTTCTTAAAAGTCTGTTGTTAAAAGAGAGCTGCTTGTTGCGCAGTTTAATTAAGCAGACTGCTGTAGCCTATATACAGCTTAGACTGTTTCCCTAAATTTGTATATATACTGTCTGAATGACAGCTTGGTAAATCTGTTAGCATCAAATATTCAATATCGCTACTCATAAATACTTGGTACATTATCAGCGCATCGGCAGATGTTCAAACTAATATCACGTAATTTATGTCTCTTTGATGATTGGTTGATATCAGAGGGGAGGCTAGCCTCCCCGAGGTTTCTTTTCTCAACACTCCTCAACGCTGAAAGTGAACACTCAATGGTGATTGGCAAATTTTTTTACCAACGGAGGCACGAGAGCTCATCTCTTCCCCGGCCTCCCCCTACCCTTCTCTATCACCTAGTGGTTGTAATTACATCAGCAGATTTGGCACATTCGCAATAGAAAAGTGGTGCTTTCACGTTAAGGTATTACAACTGTGAAATTACAAACAAAAAATACAACTTCTGAGACATGAACTGAAATGAATTATGAATTTATTAACATTAAATCGTCCTCCCATTTTAACCTTAAAAATTTTGGGGAAGCTGTACCTCCCCTGCCTCCCCCGACGAGCCGCACCACTGTTGAATTTATTTAAAAGCGATTTTCTACACACAGAAAAAAAAAGCAGTTTGGTCTCAGAGATGTATCAGGACTTGTGATTTTTGAATCCAGTACTCAGCAGGGCCGGACTGGGATGCAATTTCAGGCTGGGAAATCTCACACTCATCCAGGCCAAACAGAAAAAAAGGGGGTCAGAATTGTACCTTTTGGGGTACAACAGCATGACACCGTAGTACACCGTGCATATTAGTACCTTAAGAGTAGTAATTCATACCCTTAAGGTAATAATTTGTAGGCCTACAGGTAAAAAAGGAACAAATATGTCCTTATAAATGTCTTGTTGCAGTGACAAGCTGTTGTATCCCAAAAGGTGCAATTTTGGCCCCTTATTTCCTGTATATAGCCTATACATCCACAACCATTTCTGAAACCAGACAACCCTATTATCTGTACGGCCATCACATAAAAAAGGTCTAAATCCTTAGTCTGGGGCCGTGAAAAATAATTAAGGTTCGACTATCACTGTACCTTCACTTCCTTCTTCATTTTTCCACTAAATATCTCACATAGTTTGTTGCTTGCTTTGTTATTTTTTTATATTATCAATATTTAAAACAGTTGAGTACATCAGGATCATTTGATGAATAGAAAGATCCAAAGATAAGCATTTATCTGAAATAAAAAGCTTTTGTAACATTACCCATGGACTATACTTAGGAATCAGTATAATGGGGTTTTTGGGGGGGGAGGGGGGGGGGGGGATTATTATAAATTTTACTTGGATTCAGCAGCCATGCCTTAAATGGATCAAAAGTGATGGATATAAAGACATTTCGAATATGTTACAAATATTTTATTTCAGATAAATGCTTTTCTTTCTGACTTTTCTATTTCATCAAAGAAACTTGACAAAAAAATATATAATCTGTTTCAACATATATAATAATAATAATAATAATAATAATAATTATAATAAATGTTTTTTGAGCAGCAAATCAGAACATTAGAAGGATATTAGAAAGATTGAATGAAGACTGGAGTAAGATGCTGAAAATCAGCATGGTCGTCACAGGAATAAATAACATTTTAAAAATATATTCACCCACTATTACGTTTTGACGTTTTTGGATAAATAAGAAGGCTTTGTGAGCATAAGAGACTTCTTTAAAAAACATTAAGAATCTTACTGATCAAAACCTTTTGACTGGAAGTGTATTGAAACATTTTCTAAAGTGCCTAAATGTCAAAATTGGTACAATATTTTTGTTGAAAAATTCTAATACTGAACACACAATTGAATTATTGAAGTATTAGGTTTCGTACTCATATAGTTTTTGTTGCTGTTGCTTCTATGATAAATCCATGTGAATATCTGGTCTTGACAAATTGTTTTAATGAAACTTTTCAATCGATATTGATGTCTCGTTAGCACCGCATTCTGAATGATGATCAAAGGGGATGCTACTGATAGCCTACCAGATACTAGGGGGCAGTTTAATACTAAACTACGAATAAAGACAAAAAATCTAGCAGGATTACGATGAAACGCAACTGCACTTGAAGCCTCTCCTGAACAGGTCAGGATGTTGATCATTTTACTGCTGCTTCTGGCCATTCACTTTCTCTTTTTCATCGAGTCCCGGCGCCAGCGTTCTGTTTGGCACCGTGTGGACCGAAGCGCAGAACACCCACTTGAGCTGATTCTAGTGCTAACAGTCAAGACTAACCGATGTTTTATTATCGATTTATTATCGAATGAAAAATTTGGAATCACTTTGGTACATTGGGAAGGCATAAATATAAAATATTAATAATAATAACAAAAAAAATTTAAAAAACGGGGCAGCGGGCCAAATCAGCCGCCATGCCACCGGGAATTCTCCCGGAGCTCCCGATGGCCAGACCGGGCCTGACTCCAGTACACACACACGGCTCATATTTTACTGTAAGCAGTCAGAGAGGGAATGAAGTGTAAAGGTAAAATGATTACAATGATACATCAACATCACTATAAAAAGTGCATCCTGTAAAATTATGGAAATATTAATAAATAATCTGATAGCTTGAGCCCCATCCAGAAAATATATGCATGTTCCCAGAACTCAACATCGTCATATGTTTCACTTACAATTTTAGTGTCTCGGTCATGTCACACCTGTAGTTTAATTGTAAATAGAAAAGAGAGTCTCATGGCAGCAGTCCAGAACGATCAACTTTACACCCTCGTAAATAAGAGTTTGATGGGCATTTAATTAAGTAGTAAATTAATGGATCACAGTGTGTAAATTTCAAGCTGATACATATGCATGCTTTAAAAATGAACCTGAAAGGATCAGTAAGAGCAGATGGACCTGAGATGGGCCTTATGTCGAATGTGTGTGCGTGTGTTTGCATGTGCTTGTGTATCTTTAAATGTAACCTGCTTTGCATGTTTGTGAACATGCATAATGCAGAAGAATCATACATCTTATTGCAATTTTATGAAGCTTTGATTTGCATTTTACTCCAGAAGACTTTATGGATACACACACATAAACACACACACATTCTCTCATCTTCCCACACAAACAGACAGGGCTGGAGAAAGGGAGGGAGGAAAAGCATTATGTGTGCTCCTCCGCCACAGGTCATTGTGTCCCTCAGGGTATTGCCAGGAGAAGTGTTTTTGCTCCATACTTCATGTTGTCGTTTAAAAACATCGAGACTGAATTTGATCCCATTTACTGTATGTTTCACATTTTGAATGTTTCCTCCTCTTCTACATTTGTCCAATGCCTTATTATTGCAGAATTGTGTAGGCACGTTTCCCACTTAATAACAGACAAATGAATGTGACAAGTGCCGCTATTGTTCACAATGGCCAGCCTGCCAAGTTAGGCTTCAAATTTTTTCAACACTAAGCCCATCAGGGGTTCTTCTCAAGTTACTGCAAACACTGAATAAGGAACATTGGATCTTAGAAACTAAAACAAACATTTTTATTAATCAGAGGCTGTTTGGGCCAGACTTGAACTATTTTACCAGTCTATCCTTGTGAAAAATTACTACAGTACACTTAAGCATCCTTTTAAAAAAAGAGTACTCATTAGGAAAATAATATACTTTAAAAGAAAATGTGAACTAAATGTTTTTGGCCACTTAATAGCATGGTATTACCAATTAAATGGATTTTAGTTTAACTGTATAATAATTGATTTTAAAAGAGATTTTTGACCCACTTAATTAGTGCTTAAGTGCATATTTACCTGTATTGTCTTATTTAGTTCATTTGAAATATGTTAACCTTAAATGTAATAAATGACTGTATCTTTACACGACAAAAACCTTTAATTCAGATAGCTGGAGATACAGTACATATAACCCGAAATATGACTGTATTGAGCTGCTAGCTTTGTTTATTAACAGTGCTATGAACACAGCTGCTTTGCATTGCACAAATGGGGGTAGGGTTATAATTATAATAGTATACTCAATTAATTCTAGCAGGTCTCACGTGACATACCTGCTTCACCCAAGCTTATCATTTGCTTATTATTGAGTGTGAAAATCAGTGACATTAATGACATTACTGGCCCAGTGACGCGTAGCCCACAACTGAGCTGTTGAATCGAGTTATTCACAGGCAGAGGACAGAAGCAGTAGAAGTAAGGTATTTTGATTTCATTTCTACAGTCATTCCGGTAAAATCAGTGGATTGTTGCCAGATTCACAGATATGTATAATTGACCTTGCCACCGAATAAGAAGGCGATCTAGAAAGCTGAGACAGCAAAAACTCTGCACACGAGGAAGGAAAGGTCTTCAATTCCTCTGGGACCTTCTTCAGGGCCAAACACATGAGACCATTTATAAGATGACAATCAAGAATTAATTAGACGAGACAAACACACTGCCCATATTAAGGTTTACTTTAATGATCTGCAGAAGACAGTACAAGCTAGTTTTATATATTACACACATAATAGGCTTATATAAATACAAATAGGCTATTTAATATAGATTATATACATATTAAGAACTCCACACATTTAGTCTTTTCAGTGTGAGAGTTAAGAGCACAATGCACTAGCCTATATAAATACATTTCACTCAAAACAGACATGATGGAGAAATGCCTTAAAAATGAATGATCTAATTTACTGTTTTTTTTTTTCCTTTGTCAGATGAGATATCTTTTCCCGGGAGGTGTGTGCTCTTACTGGGTAACGCACAGCCAGACAGCACAGTTCAGTCCATCTGAGAGGAGTAAGCATCTCTCTTTTTACGCACATAGCCACTGACGCACTCAATCCTCAGCAGACCTGCATCGCAGCTTCATCACTGATACCCACCAAAAACTAGAGCAGAACTGATGCTCTGCTGTTTCCACATGAACATACTGACAGCTTCACTGACATTCTTCTATTCTGGGTTTAAATGCTTCATTTATGTTATATAAACAGGCTACACCATGAGATATGCTCCGATACCCTGAGCGACGCCGACGCGTCAAACTACAACGCTTGCACTATAACTTTATCGTGCGCCTGCAGTGTTTGCAGTTCATTCATCATATCGGGAGCGTCTTTCGTCGCGTCGCTCGCTTGCAGTGTAGGAGGGGTATTGTACATTACACTGTGAAGGAGGGGTGTGAGGAAAAGGCAATGACCGGAAATAGTCTTATAGTGGAAGGCAAAAACAAGACAAACGCGCAGTTGGGGACAGAATGAACGGTAGACGGAGAAACGACGAGCGCGCACGCACACGCACACACACACACACACACACGCACACACACAGAGACAGACAGACACAATATATAAATATTCGGAAACGATAGAGGCAGTCGCGTAACACAAGACGCATTCAGACTCTGTAAATACAGAGCACCGGTTGCGTTACATAGCGAGGATGCTCCGCAAGCTTTTTTTTTTTTTTTAAATAGTCTCACAGTTAAATGATTCGCCTTGAACCTAACGCGTCAATATAACGAGGTCAAAAGAATGAAGTAATATATAGAAATACATATTAAGTCACGCGATTTGCGTATGAATTTTATGATGCGTCAGAGCAGATCATGATCTGAGTTGATCTTTCGATAATACATTTTACAAAAGAATGCTCACAGTATTAGCCTATAGTTAAAATAAAAAGGGAGTAGTTTATATTACATTAGCAAATGGCTTTAAATGTAAAAAATAAAGTATTTGCTATTTAAGTTTTAGGCATAATCTTCATCCGAAAAACACACATAGGAACATTGTGACTTTACAAAACCATAAGCGAAATGAACACAACACGATGTAATTAAAGAACAAATTACAAAATGCAGAAAAAGTTGCGCCCCTGTCAGTACTTACTGGTTGTTTTTAACCACCCCAGCTGTTCCCTAAAACGACCCAAGCATATTTAAACCATATAGACTATTCACAGTCGTTTTATTCCGTATTTGAGTAAAATGTAAAACCGAGCGGCTATCCGAGCAGCACGCGCAGTGGGTTGCGATCCTCTGACAATTCCCGTAGCTTGAGTCGCTCCAGCGGGGGCGGAGCAGCGAATAGGAGTAGAAAGTGATTAGTTCGCTCTACTGTCAATCAGACATTTCCACCAATGAGCCCAATGAGCTGTTAAAATGGGCGGATTCACAGGTACGCCTTCCCCCGAAGGTTGCACCGCCTCATTTCTGTGTGTGCGTATTTTTTTCTTTCTATTTTTTTTTTGTAACCAAAGCTTGGATGTGTAGGACGTCACATGTTGTTTTTCCTCTTCACTCCAGTCACTTAGCGATATGTGTTATTTACTGTTAAACCGCTCCTCGCAGCGAACGCGCACTCCGAGCCGGGTCCACAAGAGAGTCTGACAGGATTATAACTGACCGACAGCACAAGTCAAGCAAAAGTGAGAGTTTTTCTTCACAGCATATATGAGAATGGCGAGTCCGCCGCCGACGGGAGGACAGCTGATTTCAAATATGACCGTGAAGAACAGCAACCACGTTAAGAAATGCGGCTATCTGAGGAAGCAGAAGCACGGACACAAGCGCTTTTTCGTGCTGAGGGAGCCGAGCGAGGGCTGTCGCGCCCGGCTGGAGTATTACGAGAGCGAGAAGAAATGGAAAAACAAGTCGGCTGCTAAACGGGTTATACCTTTGGACTCGTGCCTGAACATCAACAAGAGAGCCGATGCCAAACACAAACACCTGATCGCCCTTTACACCAAGGACGAGTATTTTGCCGTGGCCGCCGAAAACGAGCAGGAACAGGAGGACTGGTACTCGGTCTTAACGGATTTAATGAACGAGGGGAAAGTGAGCGACGGCTCCGCGAATAATTCGGCGTCGTCCCTCGTCGGCTTTGATGAGGCGAGCTACGGCGTGATAACGCCCGTCTCCGCCACTTACACGGAGGTTTGGCAGGTCAATCTGAAATCTAAGGGACTCGGACAGAGCAGGAACTTAACGGGCGTTTACAGGCTGTGTTTATCCAGCCGGACGATCAGCTTCGTGAAACTCAACACGGAGGCGGCGTCGGTGATTTTACAGCTGATGAACATCCGCCGATGCGGACACTCGGACAGCTTCTTCTTCATCGAGGTGGGCCGGTCCGCGTCTATCGGACCCGGCGAGTTGTGGATGCAGGCGGACGACTCGGTGGTGGCGCAAAACATTCACGAGACTATTTTGGAGGCGATGAAAGCCATGAAAGAGATGTCAGAGTTCCGCCCGCGCAGCAAAAGCCAGTCCTCAGGTAGCAACCCCATCTCTGTGCCCACCAGGCGGCACTTTAACAACCTCCCGCCGAGTCAGACCGGGCTGAAGCGGCGCTCGCGCACCGACAGCATGGCAACGACGTCTCCCGTGACGAAACTGACGTCTTGTAGGATTCGCACGGCAAGCGAGGGCGACGGCGACGGCAGCCCCATCAGCCAAGGTGTGAACAGGACGCACCTGAGCCGCTCCAACACAGTGGCAGCTCGCCCATGCAGAACATTTGAGGCATCATCCCTGCAGCATAGCAAATCCATGTGCATGCCTGTGTCTCACTCCCCTCCCTCGGCTGCCAGCCCTGTCAGCATGTCCTGCGGCAATAACATAGAAGGCGGCCCTCGCCCCTCCAGCTGCACCGCTTCCATCTCGGGCTCCCCCAGCGACGCCGGCTTCATCTCCTGCGATGAGTGCGGCTCCAGCCCGGGTGATATATGGCACCTTTTAGCAGCGAACCGAAGCAACACACCTGAGTCACTCGCTGACACCCCACCCAGTGACCTGTACGGATACATGATCATGGAGAGGCCCAATAGCTGTGGACGGAGAAGCGTCCGGGCAGCAGTTGAGGAAAGCAGAGTAGATCTGGAGAATGCCTACAGGAAGAGGACACACTCCCTCACCATGCCTTACCAGAAGAGGGTGCCATCACAAGTGTCCTCAGCTTCACTGGATGAGTACACGCTCATGAGAGCCACTTACACAACTGGAGGCCACTCAGGGCGCAGCTCCCACACCGCATCCCCAAAAATCACATACCCCGAGGATTACGGGGACATCGAAATCGGATCATTACTGAAAAGTTCCAGCAGTAATCTGGGCGACGATGGCTACATGCCAATGACGCCAGGTGTGGCTCCACAAGGGGGGAAGTCTGACAACTACATGCCTATGAGCCCAATGTGCGTTTCTGCTCCGAAGCAGATAATCAACCCCAGGACGCACCCCCTCACTATAGCTAATGGTTACAGAACCAATTCCCCCAGCAGCTGTTCTCTGGATGACAGTGGCTACATGAGGATGCTGTGCAGCTCTAAGTTCTCCATAGACAGCTCGGATGGGAAACTGACGAACGGTGAGTACCTCAACATGTCGCCTGCAGATTCGGTCACGCCACCAGACTACTACTTGAGCCCTGTGGGTATGGAGCAGTCTCCCTGTCTCCGACAGCTTCACTTGTTTAACTCTTTGCCCCGCTGTCATAAGCCCCAGCAGATGCTAAAGAATGCGGACAATGATCAGTATGTTGTCATGAATCATCAAAGTCACAGGATAATAGAGGAGTCCGTAAACAAAGCATCCCCATCTCCTCTAAGACAAAGCCGCACAGACAGCCTCATCCTCTGGCACAGGAGCAGCCGGCCAACCCGCCTCTCCCTGGACACGTTTCGGACATTACCTAGCATGAATGAGCATCCCCTCCCCTCAGAGCCAAAAAGCCCTGGCGAGTACATAATCATAGACTTTGGACGTGTTGCTGAAAGTTGCACTCCACCCTCCACTGTTTCCTCTGAGAGCCCAGCCTCATCCCTCGGATCCTGCGCCGATCACAGGATGTCCCCCATCTCTGATTACATGAACATTGATGTGAGTTCGCAGTCACCCAAATCTGGAAACGCTGGTCCATCTCCCCTTCCAGAGCTCACATCCTGCCCCGCCCACCCCGAGGAAGAGGAGGAAGATGAGAGGTACCACCTCACTGCACAGGTGGCACCGGTGGGCCCGGTCGACAAAGCTAAAGACGATTACACCGAGATGACGTTTGCCGTGCCCGCTTCCCCTCCACAGCCTGTTTCGCAGCCCTCAGAAGGTGGGCAGACCATCAGCCCATCCTCCTGCATGCAGACGCTGACTGTGGAAGAGGCTGTGGGAGTGCCTGCCACTGAGGCTTTTCTGCTGCATGGCACCACTCTGGCCTTGGTGGACCCTGACCGGGGGGCAAAGGTAATTCGTGCAGACCCCCAGGGACGCAGGCGGCACAGTTCAGAGACATTCTCCTCAACCACCACCGTAACACCAGTTTTTCCCTCATTCGCACACGATGCCAGGCGGCACGGTTCGGCCTCTGTGGAGAACGTGTCTGTTTCTGTGAGGAACAGTGAAGGATCGGATGAAGAGTATAACAGTCCCATGTGCAGGGAGACGTCGGCTGGCTTTCAGAATGGACTTAACTACATTGCCTTAAACTTGATGGACGGAGGACTTGCCAGCTGTGATTCTCTTGTCCGGTTCAAAGCTGCCAGCTGTTGTAAAGAGGGCATCAATGGAATACATGCCAGTCCGTATGCCAGCCTTGGGTTCAAGGAGACGGCAACAACAGTAAAAGGTAAGCTTTGGGAATTCATAACTGGAGATAACTGGTGATGTGCAAACACACTACCTTCATTAGTTAATGTTTACAGTCATTCCTTTCATATTATTATGCTCTGAATTGTTTAATTAATGTGCCAAAATATGACATGACAGTTTATTTTTGCTAAAATAACAACAGCATATTACTCCTGCACCAGATTAATGTGGCACATGACAGATTTCCCTCTTATGTGAGAGAGCTAATTGAGCAACTTGAGTGTCAGAATGATGGAAAAGCCTCTTTAAAAGCTGTGGCGCAGTTTTTATTCATAGAGACCGATCGCTTCATCCGTGCCTGCAGAGTGTTTAGGATGAAAACAGCTCTGTTAAAGGGTGTATTCCTCTGTACTGGATTGCTTATTAGTTGAAATGTTAATTTTGTTGACAATAGCGTGATGACTCTGTGGGATGCGGTGAGGTTAAGAGGATGTAAATGTAAAAGAGAAAGAGAGCGAGCTCATATCCGCATTTCAATAATCCAGCAAAAGGAGGAATCATTCCCAATATTTGCATCATACTTTGACTCATTCTCTGAATCAGAATTAGGAATTGTGTCATACTTGAGTGAACAGTAGCTCAGATAAAAACAAGTGAGTCAGTTGTTTATCCGTTTTCAGGTAGAGGGTTTCAGGGCTGGAATGCAGAACGTGTGCAAAGGTCGTTCGGAGAGGTTAACGTTGGCTTGTTTTTCCGACCTGCCAGGTTTCTTTTAAGGAATGACCCACCTTTTGTTTTTCGGCACGACTTGAAAAACAAAGTTGTTTGTGTAGCTCAGAGATAAACATGTGGGCTGATAGACAGATATAGACTCACGTGGACTCGCTCGTTGAAATGAGTTGCAAGATAGGAGGTGTTGTTCTTGTAGAGCGTTACTTTGTATAAGTGGGATTGCATTAAGTATATATATAAGTGTTAAAAAGAGTACTCTACATTTTACTGAGACCCTTGCACTGACAAAAGGTCAAGGTGAAAGATTGCACTCGAAGGACAGAGCGACTTGTCTGATGAATGACACTTCACAAAAGATTAGAAGCAGAAGCACACACCAAAAAAAAAGGCTAATAGACGACATAAGAAGCTCAATTATGATCTCTAGGGTGTGTGTGAGAGTGTTTGTGCTGGCGGAGCAAGCGTTTCTACAATTCTCTGTTTACCTCCACGAGTGGATGGAGTAGAAATACGTAGCCACAGGCCACATAAACTCTAGAACAGTGGGAGGAGACCACAAAGAAAACTCACACAAACATCGACACGCACTCGCTAGAGCTCAGCCATCCTGCCCTCTGATTGGCCACCGACAACATTCCACCAAAACAAAAGATGAGCCACAGAGACAGAACAGAGCTCTTATTTGTGTCGAATGAACTGATAGTCTTCCTGATAGGAACTTGCGCCAGTAAGGGGATCCATTGAGCAGAGATGAGAGCACGGATAGACTGTCCTCTGTTTACTACGCCAGCGTCTGTAATGCCACATTCCACTCCTTCCCTCCTCCCGTCACATTTACACACTGATTTGAATAATACATTTGTGAATGGGAAGCAGACGCATACTTTGACAAACACAACTACATTTTTATATAGTGTGCCGGATGTTATGACGACGCTTCATTTTGTTAGGACTGATTGGTTTTTGTCACGCTCTGGCGCATTTATTTCAGTTTTTTCATATCTGCGTCCTCACTGAGTCAGTGAACATTAAAATATGTCAAATTGGTTACCTCTGACCTGGCCTTGGATATAGAGGGCTATAGAGATCATCATTGAGAGCACTGTGGGCATTGAAGCTTTTGACTACCCTTTATATCCTTAGATTGTATTCTTTCCATTTCTTCCTTCATAATAATAGCGCTAGAGGAGAAAGTAAACATTGTTTTATTAAAAATTTACTATTAGGACATCCCAAGAACTCATCTCAGAGAGCTGAGTGTGTCTGCGAGTGGGCTTCCAGAGAAGCCACCCCCCTGAGAATAGTGTGTGTGAGGGGCTGGGCCAGCAGATGGTGGGGGCCAGGGTCGTGCACCTGCCATTCCAAGCAGTGCACAGTGGTTATCGGGCCCATCAGAGCCCTGACAATACACTAATGATTAGCGACCATCTGCTGCCTCACACAACAGCTCAGAGAGAGATACAGGAGATACAGTCAGATAACAAGTGAAAACATTTGGCACAAGCTTGAAATAAAAGTGAAATCTCTCTTTTGTTGCAGACACACCGAGTCCCGCCCCTTTCTGCTTTGATAGACTTGATTTAATTGAAAAGTGCAGCAGTGAAAGAGAGATTGTGTCTATCAATTTTCCTGCTTTTATTTCTAGAGAACAGCCTCAGATGACCATCCCCCATCACAACACACACCTATTCCTTTGAATCCTAGTCCAACATCATTCTATCTTTCTGTCGTTTAATATCTCCTCTCGTTATTTTCATATTTGAGGGATTATTTTAATTTATTCCTTTCTCTGTCGATCACCAATCATCACTCTGAATCTGCAGCCCAATTCTTTCTCTCTCTTCATGTCCTCCTTCACCTCTTAGTCTTGTTGTTGTTGACTCTGTAAGTACCTGCTATTGTAGCAGATTTTATAGTGTTAAACTCATCCAAGATGTTTTGTTAAATGCTCTCACTGCTCCCTACATTTAGCAGCACAGATAAGGCGGATTACATGCTGCCACAGATTAGACATTGTTGAGAAGCTTTATTTGGTGACCAAGTAAATGGCATACACGCACACAACATACGCGGGTGAGTTTCACGAAACCTGCCATCTCTTGTTTCACCTCGCAATCAATAGAATAGCTTAAAGAAAATTAGCTATTTTATTATAATATATATATATATATTTTGATTTATTTATTTATTAGTTTTTTTGCGGAATGCTATGACAAATACCTACTCCCCCAATATGGAAAAAATAACATGCTATGACAGTAATATCTGTTGTACTGCTGTCATTTTATTCTAATATAAAAAGTCCCCAATGCATAATAATCACCACTAAAACAATATATTTATTATGTGAATTTCTCATGTTTTGTGAGATTTACTCACAAATAATACCTTCATCTTGTACCCCTTATATTTTTCTTGGGATAGTATGTATCTATAGAAAAGAGAAAAGTACTTTCTGTACCTCTGTCCTTGACTTCTTAGATCAAAGGACACGGTACATTCATCACCCTCTACCATTTCTGTATATGCATGTAAAGTATATAACATTTAACATACAATACCTTGTTAACATCCTATACACTTAACATCTGTATATTTGTGTGTGTGTGTGTGTGTGTGTGTGTGCATGTTTATATGGTTTATGAGGACACAAATTTGTATAATAACATGGGTATGACATAGGTATTACAACGAGAAGGTGATTTATGAGGACATTTTCAGTGTCCCCGTAATTCAAAAGGCTCATAAATAATTCAGAATGAGTTTTTTTGAAAATCTAAAAATGCAGAAAGTTTCCTGTGAGGGGTAGGTTTAGGGGTAGGGTTGGTGTAGGGCAATAGAATATACGGTCTGTACAGTATAAAAACCATTACGCCTATGGAGAGTCCCCATAAACCATAAAAACAAACATGTGTGTGTGCATGTGTGTTTAGCATGTGGCAATGAGTGGGATGTGGCTGGAAAATATCATTTGAAATCTGCATAGGACGCTCTTTAAGAGCACGTGCCGTGTGTGGGAATAATTGCATGGCATGTGGCCTGATTCTGAATGAATACTCCTTTTCTCCCCTGCTGAGCTAAGTGATCTGAGTGTGTGTGGCAGGGGGAGCAGAATATATAGTGATGCTTTACAGTCATCAAATGAATTTAAGGCATAAGGCATTATCTTTGCTGCTGTTTTTTGGATTTGTTTAAAAGGGAATGACTGTGAGATCTGCTGAGTTCACACATCCTTATGCACACACTTTCTTATTCATGGCTGGCGATTATTTCCATACGACCACTGAGCTCTGTTGGCTTAGCTGGCTGTAGTGTTATGAGTTTAGACTGTGACATTTACACATGAAGATCATCACACCACGCATACAGTATAACCTTTTGCCCAGACATCTCTCTCCCTGTCTTCCCATAATCATGCAGGGTGTCCGCGCCGCGGGTCCTTAAAAAGTCTTAAATAACGTTTTCCTAATAAAATGCCTTAAAATGTCTTAAAATGTCTTAAATTCAGATTCGATAGGTAAAATATTTTTGGTCACATTACCGCTAAAATATCTTAAGTCTGACGGACCTAATGACTGTTTACAATCATTGGACCGACCGAAGATATTTTCTCCCCCGCGGCAAGTTACTGCATCATCAGAGAGAATCGCAGTAGCACAATACAGGTCAAACTACCTTCTTAATGTTCTCAATAATAATAATAATAAATATAGGTCGAGCTACAGCTGATCAGCCTTCTAGCTAGTTGAAAATGTTTTTTTTGGTTTTATTTTGTTTTTTTACTTGCCCGACTGGACAAATAGCCTGATTAAAACATGTGACCAAAAAAAAAAAAAAAAAAGGCGAGCGCATTAAACGCAAAAGAAGATTCTTCTAATTTATTAGCTTCATTCAATGTAAACAGCGGTGATATGGATGGTGTATTTATGGTATACAAGGTCGCGCTGTTGAGACTTGTGCTGTCTGTCTCTGTCAGACTTCAGAACAAATGAGCGTAACAGCAACATCAAACTCAGAAGAAACACACTGAGGTAAAAAGTCAAAATGTTTAGTTTATTCATAACATGATATAGTTAAGTAACACCATGACAAGTGAGTTATTTTGCTCAATATTCTCACGACGCAAAAAAATTCTAAACACCTACAGAGTGCATGCATTACGTGAATTCTAGTGTGCGTGCGCATTTACAGTGCGCTCTTTCACGGCATGATTCAGTCTATTAAAATACATTCATAATGATCACAAATTCAAGATATGGGGGCATAAAATGTATATATTTATACAACTTCATATAATCGAATTTTTTTTTCTCCAAAAATTTCCATGATTACAAATGTGATGTGTGATTTTTTTTACAACAGTTCAGTGTTAACTAGAGAATTAGATACCCATTTAGACACCATATTGCCTGTGTTCCTCACTATTGAATAGAGCCACAGCGCTGTTTTGTGTCTCTGAGCAACATGACGGTGTTTCTTTCTTGAATGAATCAACCGTTTAAATTATTTGGTTTAATCGCAATGACTCACATATTAACAGTGACTTGCTGCCACCTACTGGCGGTTTTAATTTCACATTTAAATTAGGGGGGTTGAGTGACCGTGTATACTAGGGGTGTGCCGATCCGATATTCAGTATCAGTATCGCTCCGATACTGGCATTTTCTCTCGGATCGGGGTATCGGTCAGATGAGACCGATCCAAATCCGATATAGTGCGTATACTATTCTGTGTTATTATTAAGCCCAATGAAAGCCACAAAAACATTATAAAGCACAATAAAGTTTCCGTGCACTATATTTCAAGTGTTCTGAAACTTTTCCATAGTTTAATGTGAGGTACAGACGAATATTAAAGTCAAGTTGACGTAAACTCTTCTCCTCGCGGCGGCTGTGTGTCATCCTCAATTCAGCGTTTAAACTGCGTGTCGCGTTCGGTTATGTCAGTCAAGACGATGAAACTCTCTCCAAGATGATTAAATGTTCCTAATATTATACTTGATCTGTAAATAAAGATAAATGGTTTTGCATAAAATAAATTTATCTTGCTGGAGTTTCGTGCTGTTTCTAAATTGTGTACATTTCTACCAATATCTGGATAGATCCCAAGGACACGGGAGTAGAAAAGACTATAAATTGTTTTTAACTTGCACAGTAACTGAAATTTAAAACGGTTAAAAGAAAAGGCTCAATAAACTAACACACATATTTAATACACTATGCATCAATATCTCTTCACTTTGTGCTTTGAACTTCTCTATGCTGCGCGCTGTGACTCCGTGTTGCTTCAAGCGTAGTCTCAGCCTCAGACGTCACACCCACGGACCATTAGCTAAACGTCTGATGCATGTGGCACACAAAAGTGGAAACACTTCAGGAGTTTCGAAGTCGTCGTCAGATTGGTTGAATTATACAGGATTTCCGGTAGACGTGCGTGTTGCGTTCTTTAACGTTCCGCCTGGAAACAAAGATGCCATGACGCCAAACCCCTCACGAAAGAAGAAAGCCATTGTGTTTACAACTGTGACAACGAGCGATTATCAGGATCAACTAAACGCTGGATTTTCAAAAGTATGTGAAATATTTAAAGTTCGCGGCATAGAATCTTTAAAATACATCCGAGAGTTTTACACACCGGTCTGTTATTGTGACGACGTTTCCACGCCCCAAAACGTGATGATGAACGAAACAAACTGTGATTGGTTGTTTGACATGTCGGTCAAACGGCCTCATGGGCGGGCCTTTGCCAATGAAAGCTGCCATGGATTCCAGACCTTCAGCCGTCAGTTTGAAGGTCTGGCTACGCGAGACTACTTCAAGCGCATCATTCTGCCCACAAGGATGCGCATAAGCGCTTTGTGCCGCTCTTTATTTGGAGCCTTTAGTATTATAATACTTTTGCGCAATGAAAGATTATTTATAGCCTTTCTTGTTGTCTTATCTATCATATTTTGCTGCCTCATTACTCTGCTATACATTTAAAAGAAATGTCTTTTAATTTATACAGTAGACAACATTTGAAGTAGATCAAAAAAGTTAATCAAAGTTGTCCTAAGACAAGAACGGGTATTGTTTTGGTTTTAGGACAACTTTGATGAAAGACTTTGATCCACTTCAAATGTTTACTACTATAGAATATTATATTATAAATATAGTACTTGATGTTTCATTAATGTATTTTACAACAGTACAAAGAGCAATGTGTAGGCCTACCAGATATAGTCCTACACTTATTCACTTTTATTTCTTCCCCAATAATGTTATTTCACTAAATGTTTACATTTTATAAAATTATTGTGCACTCATGATTTTTCTAGAGTAACTTTTGCTACTGAATTATCAATTAACCTAGTTTATAATAGTATTTTTGTCAAAGATTGATTATACATTTTTTTGTTTGTTATTTTTCTTTATAATGGACCAGATGCACCTGTATATTTAGTAGATTGTGTGTAACATACAAACGAGTGATGATCGACCTACACATTGAGGTATAGAAATTCTACACCGATTTAAAAAACTGCGCTGGTATCGGATCGATATCGGTATCGGCAGATACTCAGAGTTTTTGGTATCGGAGCTTTTATTATGTTTTCTTTTAATTTATGATTTAAATTTTTTTAATATAATTTTAATTTTTTTTTTTTTTTTGATTTTTGTTTTTTTTTTTTTTTTTGGTATCGGTTTCTGAAAAGTGGTATGAGCAAAGCCACTAGTGTACCACACCCCCCAAACTCACACACACACACACTCACACATACATGCATATATACATGAAAATGCGTATTTTTCAATTAAAGACAGCTTATAGATTTAATATGGGCTGCTTTTATTGGTCATTTTGTGTTTCAAGAATAAGGTCCAAGGTTAAGAATTATGCTATTAGTTACTTAAATATAAAATGTTTTTCTCTATTAAACAACATTACAATAGTGAAAGACGACTTCCCTTACTGATCATGTCTCTTGCGCTCATTTCATTGGACTCATGAAAAATAATCACGTTGTTTGTATTCACCAAAACTGATTTACTGAAGTGAAAACATGGATGGAATTGGCGTTAGTGCGAGCGGCGCTTGCTGTGAGGTGGGAGCGACCAGCCGGCAGAGCCGGCGCAGCCTTCCTCGAACAGTTATATTCACGATTTCTGATTTACTTAACGTATACTGCATGAGGGGGGCTGTGATTGGATGATTACAGGTATCGGTGATCATTCTCAAGTGATCAGCGCTGCTGCTGTTGTATCAGTCAGTGGTTAGATCAGCGTAGCAGTCAAAAAACTGGACAAGGGAGGTCACATAAGGGACAAATCAATTAGGCCCAAAATACGGGACGTCCTGGCTAATACAGGATGGTTGGCAACCGTAATTGGCATTGAGTTGAGAATCTGTCATAGATGTGTTAACAAATAATTTCTAAAATCATACAGTAGTCAACATACTTTGTAATGTTTTATAACACAGACAGCCACATTTGAATGAGTGAATGCCTTACATTTTATTTTGTGTGTCACTTGCTACCTTTAACTCTCACTAAAAATGAATGACTGCAAATTGCTGACAGTGTGAACATCCCTAATGGGAGCGACACTGGAAGATCCTGCTGAGTGAAGATGAACAGAAACAATTTTTCTACCCCACGGGTTAAAACTGATACCTCCCATCTATGATATATGAGACTGGCGTAGATAAATAAATTAGTAACACTAGCACATGTTTACAGTATAGTCAGTCAATCAGCTGCTTTTCTCACTACTGTAAATATGCCTTGTGTGTGAGAACAGTTGTGTTTTATGTGTGTGAGAACGCCAGACTGTTCCCGGCCTGGCTACAGGGGGCTAAATTTAACCTGTGTGAAATAAATAAAAAATGAGTCGCAGAACAAATGTGTGTGTGGAGCGGGGATAGTTTTTGGGGTATGGGGGCAGCGGGTTCACAGGCTGTTGACTAGAATCAGTGGGGTCCAGATTACAGCTGCTTTAAATACCTGCGCTGATTTCTCACACAGACACGGGAAAGTTTCAATGTCATAAATGTGTTTAGGAAGCAATATAGTGCACTCAGCTATGTAGATCTGAAGATGTTTTATAAGTTGAGAGATCACTCTGAGAGACAAAACAAGAGGGAGAGAGATGGGGGAGGGAATTTGAGGTCAGAGGGTCCAACAAGACCTCCTACTTCTGGTTTCCATCTGCTCTTTCTGATAATTTAATTTGAGCATATTTACATTTAGCTGTAAGATCCAGCATTCAGCTGCATATCCTGCAGAATTCTGTTTTTTTAATTATTAAATTGTAGCTATGTAATGTTCTGATTTTGATACTTAATTTGATTTATCTTAAGTAAACAAAATGTCTTTACTTAATATAAATCCATACTTTCATCAGTCACATCAGTTCATTCAGTTAAGCAATAGTAATGTTATGAAGAGTATTAAGTGTAAAGTTATTAAAAGAACCAGCTCAAATTAGTCATTTGTTCATCAATTTGACTCAGTATTGTTATTGTTAATTTAAAATAAAATAAAATAATAAAAAAAAACTTGAACAAAATTTAGAAATGTTGCATTGTCAACTAATGAAAAAAATAAATGTAAGTTAAAGTTTTAAAATTACTAAGCCTAAAACTGAAATAAAAAATAAATCTGAAAAGCTAAAAATAAATATATAAAAAAAACAGTGAAATCTAAATATTAAGAAAAACTATAATAGTGTATATAAAAATGCTTAGATAACACTGTTCGACTATAACAAGCATAGCTCAAGTAGGGTTAAAAATCTAATGTATTTGTTATATGGTGCTGTTGATTACTGTAGGACACACTGAATAAAGCTGGATCAGAGTTTAAGAAAAGGACAGATAAAATATATCCAGTTCCTCCCTCTGCTCATTCATCTCTCTGTTGAGTGTTTGTCCCATGACCTCATGGCTCTTTCTTTCCCCTCGTTGATTGGTGCTGTTTTTTTCTGCCTTTCCGGATCAGAATGGGACATCCATGGAATTGCCAAGCTTCCTCTTGCTTAATTAGCTGTGTGAAATTCAAGCTGCCTCTCTGACCTCCACACACACACAGACTCACATGACTCCAGCCCTGTGGCATCAGTGTGAATGTGAGAATCAGCGAGAGAGGGAAAGAGATCTCTTGTCAGTTTTGAGTCTATTTATACACATGACGAAAGCAGACCACCCGACATGGTACTCTGAGAGTATGGATATGAGCAGCCAAGCTCAAGTTCACATCAAGGTTTCCACTGCGCTGTCATGCAAGAGGTTACACTGATGTTTCTGTAGTCAATATAGTGCCGTTGTTTTAGAGGTGGTGTCTCTGAAGCACTCAGTGGTGACAGTAATGTAGGTTAGGTCATATAATGTCGTTATCCATTTATGGGCAACTAGAAGCTGGACACACATTATAGCCTCCATTAGGCCAAACTTTTTTAAAACGTAGCTAATAGTGTAGATAGTAAAGTGAAGCTCCTGACTTTATAACATAATATAACATGATAAATTAACAAATAAATAAATAAAGAACAGGACCCAAACTATGCAGGGGTGCATTTCCCATACAACGACATAACTCGCTGATTAACCACCATAGTACGATGCATTATTGTGGAAACAAACTAGCCAGTCACAAATCCGTCGTTTGAACCACATTAGTTCAACAATGTAGGGCCACTGTTAATGAGTTCACATGCATGTGGTGGAATAGTAACTTCTGCTATTTAACTGATTAGAGATCTAAGATGTTGCTGTATTGAACATAGCACCTGATGACTAATTTACTATTTTTTGTAGCTCATATGTCTTACTAATGCTTCTAACCACAGGTCGAGAGCTGTATTTCCAACCACGTAAGTTTGCGACACTGTTTGCGAATGTTTTGACTGGTTTGGGAACCCAGATATCGTTTTGAAGTAGTTCGGTAACGATGTGGGGGAATTGATACGATGTTAGCGGTAGCGATCGTTGTTGGGCTAACGATGCTTTTGGGAAATGCACCCCAGTTTAGTTGCAGTTTATTTAATGAAGATAATAGTCAACAGAACCCAAATTTGATCAGTTTTTGATTCACTAAAAATAATCAGTTAATAAGAATCATTTGTTTATGAATTGGACTACTTAATGTGACCATACTTGTGACCATGTCACGTCACTTTACTTAATGTGACGTGACATGTGACCATACTTGGCCACATGTCACGTATGCACTTTTACTTACTTAAATAGGACACACCGACGTCTTTTCAGAGTAGAAGTTTAACACTTGGGATGTGGCATTACAGTCGCATTGACCCCATCAGAAGCAGGGCTGGAACAATTGTCGTAACAATTTTTAGGGTGTGTTGCCATTGTTCTGTTGTAGTATCGTTTTTATCATTGGTGTTCGGTTGTTGGTGTTGTTTTTTTACCATCAGGGTGAGGCACTGGCGTAAACATGTTTTCTGCTGTTTTTCCCGGGAACAGGAAAGCACCTACTCTTCCTCTCTCTCACTTTTTCTCTGTCTTCACTAGTTGGCCATGAGCAAACAGTTCTGTCAGCACTTAACTGGAAGAGTAATACCTCGTAATACCACCCAGAGGGAGGTATCAAAGAGCAGGAAAAGATGAGGCTCTTTACGACCATGAAAACGCTTGACCTCTCGCTGGCCCCTCCTCCCTGGCTTTACCCAGTCCTCCATGAGAGAATACAGCCCTACTGACGTTCATGGGAATTATTCATTCCCTGTTGGAGGTGGATGTTGTGATTAGGAGCTCACATGCGGGAAGTGTTCGGAATGGGGGGCGGGCAGTCCGCCCACTACATCGGGCACGCCCGATTAGACGTGCGTGATAGCCGTAGGCCGTGAATCAAGGGTTTGTTTAAGTTGTGTTGGAGCGAGACGCTTATGAAAACACCTCTTGTTCTAGGCGGATGAAAAGCAGGAGGAGGAGTTCGGAGGGGGGTGGCACTAGAGTACAGCCAGGCAGGACAGGCCCATGAGGGGTTTGTGTTTGCAGAGACTTCCACCCAGTGTGAGGCCTACATGCAAATGAAACCTCATAAACAAGTACAACGGGTGAGAGGTCAGGATAGCGATCTAGTCTTGTAAACAGAACCCAGACAGCAGCAAGAGAGAAGCAAACTGTCAAATGACACTTTGATATTTACATTTCAAACATAAAGGTGATGCAAGTCATTTTTTTTCTCTGTTATGAGACCATTCACACAGGATGGATTCTTGCATTGGCAAGAATTGTATGGATGTTTTAATTATTTTATAATTGCGGTAATGTGCACACACAAACTATTGTTTCATATCTCACTACGTCTCATGTACAGTTAACCAGGAGAAACTTGTGTTTATGAACTTTTCTAAAATTACATTGTGTCTATAAAGACCCATTTATGCAATGAGAGAAAAATATTAAGCATCATTTTGTAAAGTCAGCAAGGTGCTTGCAAAATTAAGTGATTGGGTTTAAATTGCTATTATACTAGCAAATGTCAGCTATAAAAGTAATGTTAGATGTTTAAAACTATGGATATAGATATAATGGCCACGAATTAAGAATTGATTGCCACAACTTTTTATTTCATGGCCACATTTTATAAATTAGCTAGTTCTCTCGTTATGAAGTTAAATAGTGGTTTTAATTTAGTGAAATAATGGCCATGATTTAACAAAAAATAATGAAAACATGGCTACAAATTAAGAATTTGTTCCAACAACTTATTTTTCCCTGTATATCCTGTGAGGGACGCCGTACTGATGGCTAAAAGTAATAATAATATCAAATTGTGTTCTGTGCGCAAGTTCTGTCCTTACCAATAGAGTTCAATGGAACTAACAACCATAGTTAGCTAACGATGGTTTTGGGAAACTCCCCAGATTTGTTCCCTCAAAAAGTGATGTGACGCTTGCTTCCCAACCCAGAAATGTTGTAATTGCATCTTTAGAACAAGATATTCAAAATGTAAATATTTAAATATTAAATAACATTTTACATGGATGTTGCTGAACATTTAAGGCTGTGTGGCATGGTAGTGGATGTGTTGTATTTTTGTGCTCTTTCCGTCAGCTGCATAGTGCTAAATGTCAGCGAGTGTTTCCCTCGTCTGTCTCTGAGCACCTGCCACTTCTGTTGCTCGTAGCGAAAGTGCGCACATTCCTTACTTGGTAAAGGAGAGAATGAGAGAGGGGGAGCGTGTAACCTTTTATCCCCCCACTAGTCTGCTTCATTCCTCATGTATAAATCACATACGGATGGTCATGGAAAAACACACACCGCTCTGTGAAAAGGGAAGATTTTCAAGACAAGGCACAGAGGAATATGATAGTATTTCAGAAAAATGCAGAAACATTAGCGAATGCCCATAAAAGGCTGTTGTGTTATGTGACAGCAGCGCGACCGTGTTGATCTCAAGGAACATTGTGTTTTATTGGTTCGTGTGCTTTCTCTGTCTGGATATTTATAGATATCGCATTAATGTGCTTCTTTCTCTCTCTCTCTCTCTCTCTCTTATTTCTTGCAGACTAAACAGAGCCAGTCTCTTCGTTAAAGCTCCTTCATCTCCATCGAGAGGAGAAGAGGAGGCGCTCATGTGGACAGATGGACCACGTTGCTGCTGCTGCTGCTTCTTCAGCTCTTTGCTGATCCTTGACCTCCCGAATCCATTCGAATGACCGTCGTCACAGCAACACGGACACTTGACCCCAGAGCGAGGCATGACGATGACTCAAAGACACAAAGGCGGGACTTCCTGTCCATCTGTTACTCACTACAATCCCTTCCCTCAGTTTTTGTGTTATGGACCTTTTTCACTGGTTTTGTTATGAGCTCTGGACTTCGAGTGGCCACTGTCCCTCAACCCCCCCAAAACCTGTGAACCAAACACGAGGAGAGACATTCGATCCGCACACGCACGCATACACAAGTCGCGTATTTATTTACCCCCGCGTGTTCGTAACACCGCACAGAGGTGGCATTTCAGAAATTTACTCAACAATTGGAAATCGGAAAAAACCCTACCTCGGAACGAGCCAGGTTATGACTTACAAAAAGAATATATATTGAGAAATTAATTTATTTTTTACAAGTGAATGTTTTCTTAAAAAACAAAACAAAACAAAAAAACACCAATCCAAAGCCTTATTGACTGTACTGTCAAACAGTGTTTTCTGGAGGACCTGCATACACTCACGAGAGTATCAAAGATTACTGTTTGCCATGGTAATTGAATGTCTTGTACTGCAGCGGAGGAAGGTCTTGCGCTGCAATCAAAGATCTATTAATGTTATTTTGCATTCTACACAGATATTTAGAGGATTTTAATATAATACTATTTATCCCCACACATATGCAAAGCAGGCTTCCAGAGCAGAGGAGTTATCAGTTTTGGAACAAAGCCACACGCGATTAACACACAACCCTTACGGTATGCTAGATGAATGATGTCGTGCGCCTCAGGTCCGAGAGAGGAGCACCTCACCTCAAGCCAAGGCACGCTAGCACACTTTAACTCACTGTCTTTAACAACCCAGAAGCCTCTGCTGACTTGCCCTCTCTCACTGCTCTGAACACACAGGCTTCCCTTCGCCTTACACCCGTACCCGTCGGCTCAAGAGAGAGTGATATATTCAGGGATGTCTCAGAAGGCCTGACACCATTAATGCTGCTCCCTACCGTCAGACAGGGATAGACTCGTCAGAACCAATGCTTTGTCTTGCACTTACAAACTCCTTAGATTGTAACACAAGACACTTTTGAATGTAGAGTATTCTGGAGATCTCCGCAGGAGACCAAACGCACGGCCTAAACATCCACCAATAGAGGCAGAGTCGTACGCAAGCAAGCGAAACAAAGTACAATATACACACACAACTTGACTTAAGTATATGAAAACGTTTGCCTAGAAAGCTGTACATAGTGTATAAAGAGATTGCAAATGACCTTTTTAAGTTAAAGATGATAACGTATGTCTTTTTGTATATAGTTATATATATATGGTACGTGTTTGAATGAATTTCCCCCAAACAACTAAAGCACTAATGAAGGTACTTGCCAAAGGCTGAACTTTGGCCTGGCACTTTTCTTTTCTAATTTATCAGTACGTTTGTAAAACTATGTACACTGTATGATAAATGCCACTTCGAGGATATTTGATAATGCTATGATATAAAAATAAATAAAATTCATTGAATAATACTTGATATTACACAAATTCACAAACGGCATATGCAATATTTACATTTTTTTAAAGATTAGTTTACAGAAAGGAACCAAATGTAAAAATACTGTGTTAATATATTTAAAACCTTAAGAAAGTTTTTTGCTGTACACCTTTTTTCTGCCAACTTTGAAATGGAAAAGTGTTTTTGTTCTTTTTTGCTGTTGAATCCTGACAGTAATTTCAGCAGTGTTCTTATGTGAATGCTGTTTCTCAGTATGGAAAGCTTGAATATTTCAATGCCTGAGCGAGTTTTTTTTCTTCCTGTGTCTTCCATTGTATATACTTCATATTCTTTGCATTGTGATGCTACTTAGAAATGATAATTTAAACTTAGTGTAATTAGCATTGCTTTAGAACTGTATTGATTCTGAATAGCCACATGCAATAAAAAAGTAACATTATTTAAGAAACCCAGCGTCTCTGCGTGTGCGCCCCGCTTCTGTCTGGGTCTCGCCCCTGGGAGACTCCTACCAATATTACCTGCTGGCCTCGCTGGTGCGGGTCTGAATCTGCGGGTAGCTGGGACACCAACACTACTACAGTCAGCAGGCAGATAGTCTCATTCATCATCGTAGCAAACAGCCCACAGCACGCAACAGGGCGGCGCTGCACGCCGTCAACCGATGGTCGATGCTATAAAGCAGCCCACGCTAAAGATCCCAAGGGGTGTGCAGACACAGTAAAGGTGCCACTACGCCGCAACACTAACACACAAAATACTCAATCGTAAAAAAAACAACGGACACAACAAAAGATAATGTGCAGCTGATCTACCTGTCTGACCCGAAGACATACGGCTAAGATAGAATGGTCAAGCCCAAGCCATTAATGAGATATTCATTCTCACCCCTGCCTATATTAAATGTAATCTTAGTTTTGGGGTTAAAATGATTGCACAGCCTGTCATGCATCTGCAGCCGTTTGTTCACTGGGTTGGGACGCCAAAAGGATCAAAATAAACAGGCCTGGGATCCTTCCCTCTGGCCTTCCTCAGCAGATGCAGGGGTTCCTGGGATCCCGCTGAGTTAAGACCGGCCGGCTTTCTGTGTCAAAACTCCCTGATATGTTCGGTCAGCATGTCCTGACCGATTAGTCAGATTTATGCATAGTCAAGCCAGCTTTGAGCAGTACTTTGACTCATGTCTCATTTAAAGCCGTGTCTGCTTATGTGAATGCTGGCAGTTTCCCACAGATGTCTGCCTCAGAATGTCAGAATCAGTAAACGCATTGACTTCTGGGAACAACTGGGCAAGTCAGACTCGCTTTTTCTGAGATACTGTGCGTGTATATCAGGTTGCCCATAACTGTCCGAGGTCTGTTGTCCTGCAGACCGTTTAGCTCCAACTTGCCTCAACACACCTGCCTTTAAGTTTCTAGTATTCCTAGTAAGAGCTTGATTAGCTGGTTCAGGTGTGTTTAATTGGGGTTGGAGCTAAACTCTGCAGGACACCGGCCCTCCAGGACCGAGTTTGGACAACCCTGGTGTATATGATTGAGACCAGGAAAGACCCAGGAGGCGTGAATGAGAGTAGGGAGAAAGTCCCTGAGAGAAACAGCTTTCCTCAATTTGCTGACAATCCCATCATCCATCACAGCCCTCATCAGCTAAACAGCTCATTTGGACCAATTAAGCACGCTAATTGATCTTATTAAATTATAAAAGGTAATGGATGATTAAAATCATCTTGTAGATGGGAGAATGGCTACTCAGGCTTGATGATGGAGAGCTGACAGTGTTTACTATAAATACGGCAACACTGTGTCAGCTTTTTTTTTTTACATTTAAATCCCTGGTTTAAGATTTACAAGTGGACACACCACACATAACAGAGTGATACACTGTAGTGTTGTGGTAATAGATTATTTTCATTGTGCTCTTAAAGGGATAGTTCACCCAAAAAAATTCTGGTGAAAAAAAAAACAGGTCATTAATTACTCACCCTCATGTCATTTCAAACCCGTAAGATCTCCGTTCATCTTCGGAACACAAAATAAGATATTTTTGATGAAATCCGAGAGTTTTCTGACCCTCCATATGTAACGGAGTTAAAATAATTAGTTAAATTCATGCATAAATTGGGAAAACTCCCATTGGCTGTTGCATCACTCATTGCGCACATGATGTTGCGGGGCGGAGCTACGTCGTCAGCAGCAGAGTCTCTATAATCTCCCTGCTGGTAAGTCGCATAAATGATTGCTCTGTCTTAAAAACTAAGTTTGAATTGTTTTCAAGCCCAAGTTTATAAATGATCAAATGAAGTGTTTATTGCCCTATTTGTGAACTCCGAACCTCTGTTTATTTCATTTAGCTAAGACTTGAAATGCAACATCGATGCAATGTATTCTAACCAGCCTTTTGGACGTGTTTGTCCCAGGTATGTGTTTTGTTCGGTTTTGTCATGATCTGTGTGAAAATAATATCAGCTATAGTTGAATGTTAGCTATTAGCACACATGTTGTATGCTCTCGCACGTGCTGAAGTGTGTAGCGGCGTCATTTTAGGGCTGCATTCTTCCCGTTCTGTCTTTCTTTTATACAAAATATGTAAAATATCGGTCAATTAAGTTTACAGTTTCTCTGTATTAATGTAAATTGATTGTATTAGTTTTTTGTTTTATTTTATTTAATGTGTGCTTTATTTTGAGGCTTTTGCCCACTATATGTCACGTGCACTTTAGAGAAAATGTCAGGAGCAGAGTCTCTATATCTCCCTGCTGCTAAGACTTGAAATGCAACATTGATGCAATGTATTCTAACCAGCCTTTTGGATGTGTTTGTCCCAGTTTTGTCTGTCAGGCCCAGTAAAGCATCCTTGTGTGACCATCCACCTGATCTCAGTGTGAATTACTCCAACACGCACAGTCACATTGGTGCCGTGACCTGTTGTTTCTTCAATCAAGATGGTTCCTGAAGCGGCCGAGGGTTCATCTTAAAGTTTCGCTGCAGTCAGGTGGACACAGTCTTGTACAGAAACTGTGGTAATTTTTTTTTCTTTCCAAAAAGAATACGAGAGACTTTATTCGCTCAGTGACCGCATTTGAGAAATTTGAGATTGAGACATTTACAAAGGACAGTTTTCTGTTCAGTCAGCAGCGCATTCTAGATTTTCATCTTTTTTTATTCATTGTTTGTGTACTGACATTCACAATGAGTGGTTTTGACGACTATCGCACTCCTGTCTGTGGAAGTAAAGGTAGAGGATGGGGTCTATTGAAAGTACCAAAGTTTTTACAGTTCAGTGAGCCCAATGTACAGAATGAGACACATGAAATCACAGAGAGTGAAGCTCCCTATTCAGATCCATTAGTTTGTGAGGGCCCACCTACTAGTCATGAATCAGATGCTTCAGTAGAGCAACAGGGTGTGTTTTCGTCTACCCCAATTCCTAACACACAGACCCCAGATGTAGTCACAGCAATGTCTGACATAATCAGTCAAGTCGGTCAGCAAATTGCTGATAGCATAGTCACTAGACTGAACCAAACTCATTCAGTAGACACGCATTCAGTGAGTGATTCCTCAAAATATGTGACGACAGACAGTACATCTTCACAAATGCTGGACTTAATACAAAGCCAGTTGTCGTTTTCCAGAAATGTTAAAGAACCTCCTAGCTTCAGAGGTGAAGTTTCGACATGATACCAGTTACCAAAAAAAAAAAAAAAAAGTAATGAGTGGATAGATATCATGAGAGACTACATTAAACGGAATAATCTGAGGAAAGAGCAGCAAGCGGAGGAGATCTTGGTCCATCTAAGAGGCAAAGCAAGAGATGTGGTCAAGTTCGGTATAAGGAACAGTGACATTGATATTGTGCATAACCCCGATGCAATCTTCAGCATTCTCAGGAAACATTTTGAAGCTGCTCCCTGCTCTCCTCTCCCACTGGCTGATTTTTATACCACATTACCCAGACCAGGCGAGGATGCTTACGAGTACTGGCTCAGGCTAAACCGTGCAGTTGACGTCGCTGCAGAGCGTTTGAAAGAACAGGGTAAAGTACTAGATTGTCCAGGAACCGAGGTAACCCGCATGTTCATCAGACACTGCCCTTGTAAAGAGCTCGCCATCACTTTTCGATCTAAAACAATTGATGCATGGTCTGTGCGGGAAGTTCACAATATTTTAAATGAATATCACTCTGAGACCAGTCTTGTTTCTGCAGCAAGAAATGCAGCTCCCACTAAAATATCTGTGAACAGAACTGAAGTGGAACTGTCTACAGCAGCACTTTCACCTACTTCAGATGTCCAGCAGTCCAAGTCTTTGGAAGCTTCTGCATTAGAACGAGTCATGAACCTGTTGGAAAAAGTCCTGTTAAAGGAGTCCTCCAGCAAAGAGCCAAGTCGACGCTCAAAGCCCAATGTAAGTCTACCTCGAATAGAAGGCCTCAATGACCTGCCATGCGCTGTCTGTTCGAGTCCTGATCATTCCGGCTTCACGCATTGTCGTGATATAAAGTTGTGTTTCCAGTGTCACTCTCCTGATCACTCCCGCTTTGTTTGTCCTGAGAGAGTGAAATCTCCGTCTTCTCATGGGCTGGGAAACTAGAAGATCTACATTCAAGGGGGGACAGTGTAGATCATGAGAACATTCCTCCCAATCAGTGTTGTATGAGTGACCCTACTTCAGTTTATAGTCTGTCTAATTCTGTTGAGCCTGCAGGGAAAACTGTCATTTTTCAGAACATGCACAGAGTACAGAGAATTGATAGTCTGTTTTACACGCCAGCAACAGTATGGAGTGACCTTCAACTGAAAGCTATGGTTGACAGTGGCTCCATGGCGTGCACATTAAGTGAATCTGCTGAACGTCGCTTGTTGCAGCACAAGCCCAATTTACAAAAGCTCCCTGCCAATGATGTAGTCATAATCGGTTGTGGCGGACAACGCGTGAACCCAAAAGTGATGTATGAACTTGAACTCACAGTTTATGCCTGTTCAATGGTTGTTCCTGTTTTAGTCGTTCCAGGCCAAACTGACGATTTAATCCTGGGTAGCAACGCTATTAAATGGCTGATTCAAAAAATGAAAGAAACGGACGGATACTGGAGACCGTGGGTCCGGAGGGGGGGACTCAGCCAATTCTGATGATGTTGAATGTCACCAATTTCTGTCTCTGCTTTCGAACGTGGAACGATGGAAGGGAGGAGACATGCCTGACAAGGTGGGCACAGCTAAGTTGAAGGAGAAAATAACTCTAGAACCACACCATGAACATCTCGCTTGGGCTCAGCTCCCTGAATCAACAGCTGTTTCTGTAGGGAGCACAGTTATCGTTGAGCCAACCCTCTGTAAATGCCGTCCAAGGAATGTGATTATAGGGAGAGTCATCACACCTATGTGGGGCAGTAGATGGGTGCCATTCAAAATTATGAACCCTACAGACAAAGTAATTGTTCTTAAGAAAAACACTAAAATCGTGGATGTTTTCACTTGTATAGCAGTTGAAGAGTTGTCTACTTTTGAATCCCTGAAGAGTAATGTTCAGTGTGCTGAGAGTCCAGTGAGTCATGTGTGGACCAGTGATGAGAGGGCGAATGTGCTGGATAAGTTAGGACTGCAGGATCTGGATTTGAATGATTGTGAAGTGACAGATGAATGGAAGGATAGGCTTCTAGATCTCATTGTGAAGTATGAGTCAACCTTTTCTCGTGGAAAAATGGACTGTGGGGAAGCCACTGACTTTGTCCACAAAATTCACTTGGTGGATGAGAAGCCATTTCGACTCCCTTATCGACGTGTAGCCCCCTGCCACTACGATAAGTTGCGCACTGTCTTGAATGAGATGGAAGTTAAAGGCATTATAAGGAAATCTCAGAGTGAATATGCGTCTCCGTTAGTTTTGGTGTGGAAAAAGAATGGTGATCTTCGTATTTGTACAGATTTTAGATGGCTGAATGCGAAGACCGTAAAGGATGCCCACCCACTACCACACCAATCAGATGCACTCGCAGCCCTGGGAGGCAATGTTTTCTTTTCAACCATGGACTTGACTTCCGGCTTCTATAATGTTCCTTTGTTTGAAGAGCATAAGAAGTACACTGCTTTCTTCCCCTTTCGGCCTCCAACAACAAAAAAAAAAAAAAATACAGAAACAAAAACAAAAAAAAAAAAAATATAACCGTTTACCTCAGGGTTTTGACCAACAGTCCAGCACCCTTTATTAGGAGGATGCTCGTCTATCTCGGTTATGAAGTTCACTAGCCTTCTTTGCTACTTGCGATCTGATGGTTTTTGCTTCAAGTGAGCAGGTAGCTCTTAACCGACTAGAACTGGTTTTCTCACGTCTGTCTAAGCACAACTTAAAGCTAGCACCCAAAAAGTGCAAGTTCCTTAGAAGATCTGTTAAGTTCTTGGGACATGTTGTCACTGAGAATGGTGTTCAGACTGACCCAGAAAAAGTTAAGGTGATCAGTGATATCCAGACTGTTGATCTCATGGAAGATGATGGTATAACCCCTTCTCAAATGAAGATCAGATCTTTCCTGGGTATGATTTTATATTATCAGCATTTCATTCAGGACTGTTCTGCTAAGGCAAAACCTCTGTTCAGTCTCCTGTCAGATCGGTCACAGAATAAATCTCACCGGAAGTGTGGTCGTATGAAAAAACCACTCAGTGTCGTCAAGCTTTCACCTGAGGATTGGACTAGTGAATGCCAAACCACTTTTGAAACTTTAAAGCAAGACCTACTGCACAGTGTGACTCTCGCTCACCCTGGTTTCAGTCATTCCTTTATTCTATCTGTTGATGCTTCGTTTGATGGCATAGGAGCGGTGTTATCTCAAGTACCTTCTGGTGAGAAAATTGCACGTCCAGTTGCTTTTGCAAGCAAAACACTCTCTAAGTCCCAGATGAACTACCCAGCACACAGACTCGAATTTCTGGCTTTAAAGTGGGCCATTTGTGACAAGTTTAGCCATTGGCTAAAAGGGAGACATTTCACAGCATGGTCTGATAATAATCCCTTGACCTATATTCTAACCAAACCCAGATTAGATGCGTGCGAACAGCGATGGGTGGCGAAGCTCGCTGCATACGATTTTGACCTGGAGTACGTGCCAGGTACGAAAAACGTTGTTGCAGATGCCTTAAGCAGAGAGCCCTTTGTTAAGTCTTGTGTCAGCCATCGTCTGTTGAAAGAACCATATGTTTCTCTTCTGGATGAGGTCAATGGTGTTGTTACTGGTACCGTCCAAGATGCCTTTCGTGTCTCTAACCAGTGTCAGAATGTGCAGGCTACCAGCGATGGTGAAACGGAGAAGGAGCCACAGGATGATGCGAATGACTCATGTCCTGGATCTTTTGACGCTGCTGAAGTTTCTGCTGCATTGAGTGTTCACTCTGGTGATGAGGTTAGTCTTTTGCCCGTAGCCAGTCCAACATCACTCCAGCTTCCTTCTGAAGACCCGTCTGTAGCAATCCCGTTTTCCAGACTCTCCAGTCTCCAAGAGCAGGACAATGTACTCGGAAGAGTCATCAACTATGTTCTGAGACGTAAACGTCCTTCGAAGAGTGAGAGAGCAAAGGAACCTAGACCTGTGACATACCTTTTGAAGCACTGGAAAAAGCTTAAGATCCGTAATCATGTGCTGTACAGAGTAAAGAGGGATCGGCTGATGAACAGGAAGCTTCTTCAATACGTTGTACCTGATTCCCTAAAGCATGATGTTCTCCGTGGTGTTCATGATGCCGCCGGACACCAGGGGAGTGCGAGAACTCTCTCCCTTGCAGCTGAAAGATTCTTTTGGCCGGGGATGAGTAAAGACATTAAGCTGTATGTGAAGAACTGCCAGAGATGTGTGGTTGGGAAAACTCCGGAGCCAGATGCTCGTGCGCCTCTTGAGCGCATTCGGACCTCTGAGCCTATGGAGCTCGTCTGTATTGACTTTTGGAGTGCTGAACAAACTTCAGGGAAGGTCGTCGATGTCTTAGTAGTGACTGATCATTTCTCTAAAATGGCACACGCCTTCCCCTGTCACAACCAGTCTGCAAAACAAGTTGCCCGTCGCCTTTGGAATGACTTCTTTTGTATTTATGGATTTCCAAAGAGAATACATTCGGACCAGGGTGCGAATTTTGAAAGCAAAATCATTAGAAACTTGCTTGAGATGGCTGGTATTCAAAAATCGCACACCACACCATACCACCCTATGGGTAATGGTTTAGCAGAACGTTTCAATAGAACTCTGGGGAATATGATAAGAGCTCTCCCAGTCAAATACAAGGCGAAGTGGCCACAGCTTCTACAGACTTTAACCTTCGGTTACAATTGTACGGTGCATGAAACGACCGGGTTTGCGCCTTTTTATCTTATGTTTGGGCGTATCCCGAGGCTGCCGATTGACATCATGTTTCAGCATGTCCTTTGTGATGATAGAGTGGTCAGCCATCATGAGTTTGTCACCACATTGAGAAGAGACTTGAGCACAGCTGCTGAAATTGCTCGGAAACACAGTCTCAAAGAACAGAACCGTCATGCCATTCTTTACAATCAAAAGGTCAGAGGTACACCCTTAGCAGTGGGAGACAGAGTTCTGCTGGCTAATCGTGGAGTGAAAAGCATGAAGAAAGTTGCAGACAAGTGGGATTCTGTTCTTTACGAAGTACAATCAGTGAGACCAGAGATTAATGTGTACAGGATTAAGGATGCTCAGACTGGCAGAGAAAAAGTAGTGCACAGAAATCTGTTACTTCCAGTGAATTTCTTATCCTGGGATGATGACGAAGAGGAATCTGTTCGATCAAATTCCACACGTGCTACCCGTGGCAGTGCTCTTGATTCTGCTCTGATGGACGATACTGATCCTGTTTCAAAGACATCATCACATAGGTGTGTTACACCCTCCTAACGTGCATCCCTGCAATGATAGATCCCTGCTGAATACTACAAAACTTTAACATGCAGATACCATTGTGGGATTTGATGCTTAGACCCCCTTTTATGAGATGACTGCTTTCAGACGTTGTTCTTACAATGTTATCAAACTATTCCAGAACCCGACGCATCTGTTCCTTGCACACCTGTATAGAGAGTATCAGTGAGAGGTTAACCGTTCCTTGAGTTGTTTCCACTATCCTTGTCATCCCAGTGTTGGCTGTGTCAAGAACCCTGATATCTAGAGCGCTTCCATGTTGGATTATCCCCTGTCATCTGCAAACAGCCCACAAGCACACGCACAAGCCACATAACCACACGGTTAGGGAGATCAGTCAGGCCCCCTAACAGACTTATTTGTGAAATTGATCAACAAAAAGTTGTGGGAAGTGATTCAAACAGTGTTACACATGTCATTTTTCAGGGATCAAATTTTGTTGATTTGATAAGGAACATTTTTGTTTAGTGCACTTGAGTCTAAATGATGATTTCTATCTAAAAGCCAATTGTGGTGTTAAGAGTTTTGTTTTTTTTTTGTTAAAAATTGGTTGTGGAATTTTGAAAGGTTTTTTTTTTTCCTGAAGTCTGAGGGGTTTGTTGTGCACTAAGAAAAGTTCAAAGAGCAGAGATACATGTCTTACTACTAGGAGTGTGTAGGCTGCACCTCCTATAGTCTGTGTTAAGTGTGGAACCTGGTACCATTCCATTCTTACACACTTCCTGGGAAGGGATTGACTTTCTGACATACTGTAATGTAAAGCTCTTGTACTCATATCTGTGTTTTTTTTCTTTGTTTCTGAAATCTTTACTGTATGTTCTGTTTGTTACATATGCTGGTCTCTAGGCTTAATTTAGCATAATGAAGGGGTGTGTGTGTAACGGAGTTTAAATAATGTTAGTTAAATTCATGCATAAATTGGGTAAACTCCCATTGGCTGTTGCATCACTCATTGCGCACATGATGTTGCAGGGCGGAGCTACGTCATCAGCAGCAGAGTCTCTATATCTCCCTGCTGGTAAGTCGCATAAATGATTGCTCTGTCTTAAAAACTAAGTTTGAATTGTTTTCAAGCCCAAGTTTATAAATGATCAAATGAAGTGTTTATTGCCCTATTTGTGAACTCCGAACCTCTGTTTATTTCATTTAGCTAAGACTTGAAATGCAACATCGATGCAATGTATTCTAACCAGCCTTTTGGACGTGTTTGTCCCAGGTATGTGTTTTGTTCGGTTTTGTCATGATCTGTGTGAAAATAATATCAGCTATAGTTGAATGTTAGCTATTAGCACACATGTATGCACTCGCACATGCTGAAGTGTGTAGCGGCGCCAATTTAGGGCTGCATTATTTCCGTTCTGTCTTTTATACAAAATATGTAAAATATCGGTCACTTAAGTTTACAGTTTCTCTGTATTAATGTAAATGGACTGTATTAGTGTTTTATTTTATTTAATGTTTTATTTTGAGGTTTTTGCCCACTATATCACGTGCACTTTAGAGAAAATGTCAACAGCAGAGTCTCTATAATCTCCCTGCTGCTAAGACTTGAAATGCAACATCGATGCAATGTATTCTAACCAGCCTTTTGGACGTGTTTGTCCCAGTTTTGTCTGTCAGGCCCAGTAAAGCATCCTTGAGTGACCATCCACCTGATCTCAGTGTGAATTACTCCAACACACACAGTCACACATAGACAGCAACGCTACTGACACGTTCAAGGCCCAGAAAGGTAGCGAGGACATCCTTAAAATAGTCAATATATAATATAATCATTATATCGCTCCTAAAATGATCAGAGTCACACAGAGTCACCGTCAGAGAAAAGCCCCTTGAACGCAAACCTGTTTAAAGCAGGGCTCCTGCTTGTCCTGGGGTCAAATCTGTAAAACTCATTAGAGTAACAGTGTTGATCTAGGATCATTTTTCGTTGTATATTATATCCCTACGCAGGTTATAGTGAAACATGTTTGCTGATACTGCTGTATCGTGCTGATCTACTGAGGGGCGTAATGAGCTTTAATAATGAGAGAGAGAGAGTACAAGCCATCTGAGGGTTAAACTAATCATGTTAAGTGTATGAGACATGCTAAAGTGCAACATTTTAAATAGACATTATTCGCTTAGACGTGGTCCCTAAATGACCATATATCATATATACTGCACTGTACATTAGAGGGACTTGATGAGCTGGAAGACCTAATGGTGCAGAAGAAATCAAGGTTTCTGAGCTCTTGTGTTCACATATAACTGTGTATAAATGTGTTTTCCGGTGTGCATATGTGTGGAGTATAGCTGTACACTGCTGTTAACCAGCTTTTATGGTCACAAATTCAATTACTGCTATTTTTATCAGAAAAGAAAAGACATGACATGAAACAGTCGGCAGTGGAAGGGTAGGAGAGAACTTGTATGTTCCTTCAGCATGCACAGACGTTTCCAATTTGTGTAATAAATGAGTAATGTTCATTATTAATATATGGCCTCTTTTTCCCAGAGATGTCCTGGCTGTGATTTCTAAATTACGTAAACTGCCCAGGTTTTATCTTTAGTTACTTACTTTTCAGTCATTACCTTCAGCAAATGCTAAAACAATAGGAAAATAGTGTTACAATTGACTTCAAATTCAGCTACCATGTTAGCATCATGCTAACTTTTAACTGCCTAACAATAAAAAGATGTTTAAATTCAAAGGCTAAAAATTTAAACAGGGGAAAAAAAATCTCTTTTATACCTCAAAATAATTTTTGTAGGAAATGTGAAACAAAACAATCAACGCTACCTATGGGATTACAATTCTGCCACAATTCTGCACGCGAAAGATCATATTTTGAGTGCGCAAAAGTGCGTTTTGCACGTGCGCGATCTGAGTTTGTGGAGAAAATGTTTGTCTTGCAAAGAAAGTATTTCGAGCGCACGAAAATCAATTTTGCATTTAAAATAAGTTTTTGGATGTGTGCAGACCTTCTCTTTTGCACGTGCAACGTTTCACTAGCTTGCTCACCTGATGCCCGCCCTCAGTGCTCTCTAAATGCCAACAGCTCGCGTGCTCAACACAACCCAGCATTACAATGTTGCTTAATTACAGCCAATCAGAGACAGAGGCTGCTAAATTCTGATTGGCTGCCTTGACAACCAATCACAACATTTCTTGCATTACCTCGACAGCACAAGAGGAAAAATACAGTGCATGCATAATTATTATGCAAGTTGATATTCTGATCATATTTTTTTTTCAAGCACATTTTACCAATTCCAAACGTCATCAATCTTAATAACTACTATTAATCTTGTATTTAATAATTTATAATTGATATATAATTATTCATGAAGGCTGGAAGTGAAAAATGTCTTATATTCAGGTGTGCATAACTAAGCAGATTTTCTTTTACAGATAAAAAGAGATTTAACTCAGACTGAAAATAAAAATTATTAAATGCCCATGAGAAATATTCAAAACTAATACAATACTAGAAATTGCAAAGTTAATGCATAACCATTGGACAGAAAAATGCTCAGTGGGTCAGTCAAAAACATGTGGAGAAGAAAAGATGCATGTTATCTGCAAAAGAATTAGGAATTAAGGCGAAGAATTAATTAGGTGTGAAATCACCAGGAACCCTTTAGTCTCCAGCGCCACCATTTTCCCAAACTACAACCTACCTGGAGTCTCCAGAATGTGTAATGTGTCAGGTTCTCAGAGACTTTGCTTGAGTAAAAAAATCCTAAAAAATGACCCCTACTTAATAAGAATAACATACTGAAGTGTAGTAAAATACTTGAAGATAGATTTTTTATATATATATGTACAGTGGGTACGGAAATTATTCAGACCCCTTTAAATTTTTCACTTTTTGTTATATTGCTGCCATTTGCTAAATCATTTAAGTTAATTTTTTTTTTTTTCCTCCATTAATGTACACCCCGTACCCCCAAGCACCCCATATTGACAGAAAAACACAGAATTGTTGACATTTTGCAGATTTATTAAAAAAAGAAACTGAAATATCACAAGTTCCTAAGTATTCAGACCCTTTGCTCATTATTTAGTAGAAGCACCCTTTTGATCTAATACTGCCATGAGTCTTTTTGGGAAAGATGCAGCAAGTTTTTCACACTTGGATTTGGGGATTCTCTGCCATTCCTCCTTGCAGATCCTTCCAGTTCTGTTAGGTTGGATGGTAAACGTTGGTGGACCGCCATTTTTAGGTCTCTCCAGAGATGCTCCATTGGGTTTAAGTCAGGGCTCTGGCTGGGCCATTCAAGAACAGTCACAGAGTTGTTGTGAGGCCACTCCTTCGTTATTTTAGCTGTGTTTTTAGGGTCATTGTCTTGTTGGAAGGTAAACTTCGGCCCAGTCTGAGGTCCTGAGCACTCTTGAGAAGGTTTTCGTCCAGGATATCCCTGTCCTTGGCCGCATTCATCTTTCCCTCGATTGCAACAGTCGTCCTGTCCCTGCAGCTGAAATACACCAACACAGCATGATGCTGTCACCACCATGCTTCACTGTTGGGACTTTATTGGACAGGTGATGAGCAGTGCCTGCTCATACTGCTTAGAATTAAGGCCAAAAGTTCTATCTTGGTCTCATCAGATATTGGAGTCCTTCAGGTGTTTTTTAGCTAACTCCATGCGGGCGTTCATGTGTCTTGCACTGAGGAGAGGTTCCGTCGGGCCACTCTGCCATAAAGCCCCTACTGGTGGAGGGCTGCAGTGATGGTTTACTTTCTACAACTTTCTCCCATCTCCCGACTGCATCTCTGGAGCTCAGCCACGGTGATCTTTGGGTTCTTCTTTACCTCTCTCACCAAGGCTCTTCTCCCCGATAGCTCAGTTTGGCCGGACGTTCCAGCTCTAGGAAGGGTTCTGGTCGTTTCAAACGTCTTCCATTTAAGGATTATGGATGCCTCTGTGCTCTTAGGAACCTTAAGTGCAGCAGATTTTTTTTTTTGTAACCTTGGCCAGATCTGTGCCTTGCCACAATTCTGTCTCTGGCCTCTTCAGGCAGTTCCTTTGACCTCATGATTCTCATTTGCTCTGACATGCACTGTTAGCTGTAAGGTCTTATATAGACAGGTGTGTGTGGCTTTCCTAATCAAGTCCAATCGGTATAATAAAACACAGCTGGACTCAAATTAAGGTTTAGAACCATCTCAAGGATGATCAGAAAAATGGACAGCACCTGAGTTAAATATATGAGTGTCACAGCAAAGGTTCTGAATATTTAGGACCATGTGATATTTCAGTTTTTTCTTTTTTAATAAATCTGCAAAATGTCAATTTTGTGTTTTTCTGTCAATATGTGGTGCTGTGTGTACATTAATGAGGAAAGAAATTAACTTAAATGATTTTAGCAAATTGCTGCAATATAACAAAGAGTAAAAATTTAAGGGTTTCTGAATACTTTCCGTACCCACTGTATATATATATATGCTTTATAGACAGATATGTTGAGAGTGACTCTTGAAGGACCAGCACCACATCCTCTTGTACCACTGTTGAATTTATCTTCCAGAATCTGGCAGTAAGTTTTGGGAGTTAATTTTTAGTCCATCTCGAGATTTTATCTGTAGAACATAAAAAAATAATTATGCACACCTGAATATAAGGCTTTTTTCACTTCCTGCCTCATGAACAATACTATATATATTTGGTTAAGTGATTTAATACAAGATTAATAGTAGTTATAATTATTGGTAAAATGTGCTTGGAAAAAAATATAATCAGAATATAAATTTGCATAATAATTATGCATGCACTGTATTTTTCCTCTTCTGCTGTCGAGGTAATGCAAGAAATTTTGTGATTGGCTGTCAAGGCAGCCAATCAGACTTTAGCAGCCTCTGTCTCTGATTGGTTGGAATTATGGCACATTGTAACGCTGGGTTGTGTTGAGCACGCGAGCTGTTGGCATTTAGCGAGCACTGAGGGCGGGCATCAGGTGAGCAAGCTAGTGAAATGTTGCACGCGCAAAAGAGAAGGTCTGCACATATTCAAAAACTTATTTTAAAAGCAAAATTGATTTTAGTGCTCTAAATACTTTTTTCTTTGCAAAACAAACATTTTCTCCACAAAACTCAAATCACGTGCGTGCAAAATTCACTTTTATGCGCTCAAAATATGATCTTTCGCGTGTAGAATTGTGGCAGAATTGTAATCCCATACGCTACTGTATCTCACAAGCAATTCATACATATTTTATGAGGTGGCTAATTCATGCGACTTCACTTGTATGATTTTGTGCATTTTCTGTGAGGGATAGGTTTAGAGGCGAGGTTAGGGGTGGTCATTCGTACGATTTCTTACGAATCTGCCACCTTATAAAATACATCAGATTTTTCACAAAACGTATGAATTTGTACTGTTAAGGTCGTACGAATTCATATGAATTAGCCACTTCGTAAAATATGAATGAATTTAGATTGGGTTGCAACAATCACACTTTTAACCATGTGCTGAAAAATACTGTGATCACATACTGCTGTTCAGCGAATTTACACAAATGAAATACAGTAATTTATATAGGATTCCACACGATTGAGAATTTTTTTTGAGGGCAAAGATTTACTCACACAGATTTAGCCACAGATTCAAGTTGTTCATGCGGATTCACTGTGTTGACGACCAGAAAACTGCTTGGTCAAAAAGTCCCATAATCTCTACACTATTGACAATAGACAATGGACTTTTTTTTTTTTCTTTTTTCCGCCCATGAAATTTTTCGCTAATTTGAACTGGGCAACCAATCCTCAGTTTGTTTCAATGAATTGAGACCCTGCATTTCAATTGGTTTCTGATGAGACATATGAAGTCCATGTAATGGGTTGCTCAGTAAGTGTGCCGATGTACTGAAAGTAATGGTGAGGCTGAGGTGAGACGACAAGTGTCTCTAAGCTGATTCATGTTGGAACTTTCACGTCATTGCGTAAGCATTGGAAATATATATATAAACATATCATATATATAGATAATATAATATTATATATTTTTTTTTTTTTTTTTTTGTTTTTTTTTTTTTTTTTTTTTTTCTGCTGCTGGTTGTGAAGGCAGGCAGGCTCACGAGGATTAGTCCTCTCCCACCCTCCCTCTCTCGCTCTTTCCCCTTCTCTCCCTTGCTTTCTGCTGCTATGCAGGCCCGATCTGACCTGCAGAAACTCGCCAGACAGACAGATGAACTATCAAAGACACCCTCTTTCACTTACTCTTTCTGTCTGTCTGGCAAACAGATGCTGATAGGTCAGACAGAGTAATAGAGTTGCTCCATACAAGCATGCAATGAACAAAGACAGCATGAGGCGTACAAAGAGCTCATGAGACTGAAAACAGACAAGCACAAACACCTGAGCACACCTGGGATGACTCACTATCAACTTGGCCAGTATTCAGGGGTGAGCTCATGGTCCCCCTCCCCCTTCTCTTTTTCCTCTTTTGCCTTTGTTGTTTTTCCCAGAACTCAAAGTAGCAGTAGCAGCAGGGAGGGGCGGGGTTTAAATTTGACCCGCCCACAGCTCACCTGCTTCACCATATAAACAACACGACTTCATGTGCTTGTGTGTGTGACAGCGTGCACAGTTGAAAATGGTAAAACAGGGCATATAGTGTAGTGTGGAGGAGTAAGCTGTGCTATATATTTCATTTAAACTGTCCAAGAAAAATTTAGCATCTATAAGATAGAAAAATGACTTTTCTCCAAAAAGTGGCAATGACACCATGACATTAGTCATGTCAATTGCTAAGCATGTTTTAGATATAAATAATGTAAATGAGAAAAACTAATTTATAATGCACTTCTAAATTACATTTTATTTAGTATAATTTGCAGTTTCATAAGCTATCCAGGAAAAAGAAAAAGAAAAAAAATCTATATTTAGAGTATTTAAGCTAGAGATTTTTTAAAGATTTTATAATAGTGATTGTATTGTACAATATTGTATGTTCTAACAGTATTTCCTGCATTTGAGAGCACATCTTACCCCAAAATACCTCATTTAATAATTAATGGCAAAAAAAAGTGTATTTATTTATTTATCATGGCTTCCACACTGTTATGTTCACTATTATATCAATAATAATAATAATAATTATTATTATTATCATCATTATTATTACTAATAATGTTTCGTCTAGATCATGATGATGCTGAAAATCCAGCTTTGACATTACATGAATAAATTAAATTTTTAAATATATCAGAATAGGAAATTTCACAATATTACTTTTGTTGTACTGTATTTTTGCTCAAATAAATGCAGCCCTGTGAACATTCAAAAACATTCATTAATCTTTGCCAACCCAAACCCGTTTGGTTTTTGCTTTCATTAAAAAAAAAAAACTCAATTGCAGGCAGCTGTATATGACTGGCCCTTTCCAAATATATGGTTATGTTATAAATATTATGCACAGTTTGCTAGATTAGGGGTGACACAGCTCTGATCTTACCCCACTCTCTCCTAAACATAAAGCCAGCCAGCTGCAAAAAACAACCACAAAAACAAACATGGAATAATTGGTGTAAAGGCCAAAAAAATGACAAGACATCTGAAATCAATCAGGCTGATAAGTCTTTGAGTCACAAATTCAGATGAAATGCTGTGTCAGCTTATAGCCTCGTGTGTTTCTCATGCGTTCTCTGGCTCATCAGTGTCTCACAAACATGTTGACTCTTTGGGAGTTTACAGGAAACTCTTTGAGAAAATATGTGGGAATTAACCAATTCTCACTCACTAACTCTCTCTCGCTTTCGTTCTCCTTGCTCAGACAAGTCATGGAATGTGGCCTCTCTCTTCTTCTGCGGCTGCTTCCTTCTTTCCTGCTTGTTTACACCTGGCCGCAGCCTGTGGCCCTTTCCCAGCCCTGGCTGTAATAAGAGGGAATGTTTGCTGTTTCCGGGGGGCTAAGTCCAGACTCTGATCTCTCTCACACACCCAAACCAGCATGCAAACAACAACGGATGACCCACAACCACATCCACCCATTCACAAAAGCCATGATCAAGCTGAACCACTAACCCATCCTAAAGTGCAGATTTATATTTTTTCCTGACATTTTCTTCATTCAAACAGCTCCTTCGGAATTGTAGTCAAGACACACTAAAGTGATAAACAGGTTCATACAGAGTCTGCACCCACCCCAGAAAGCACTGGGATACCTGTTATTCATCATGTGTATATTTTAAACTTTTTTGCCAGTAATGGACTAGTACAAGGATCAACAACTGTAAGCATGGGTACCACTACTGTGAAGGGGGAAAAAACTGGAACATGAGCTATAACATATATTTATTATGTTTATAAGTTCACTGTACTAACGCCATATAAACACTAGTTTTTTCAAACTCGTTTGGCCATGAGTCAGTAAATGTGTGGTTGCAGTCTGATACCTTTTTAATCAACAACACATTCCCATAACAAGCTCCTGAAGCATTATTTGTTATGTGTCTCTTTGCATGTGATTAATGTTTTTGGGATCACATGGATAATGACCTGACGAAACCAAGGAAATTGTCTTGTTTACTACATTCTTGAGGTAGTTGTGCAACTTTCATCGAGGAAGAAGTCTCTTTCATTTTCTTTTGCTTTCACTTTCTCCTAGTGTTTTGCAATATCTGATAGTGGGGTGTGTAAACACAACACTCAAGTGACAGTACAGAAGCAATTAATGGGTGCGTTTGTGCATGTGTGAGTACTCACCTGAACATTATGTGCATTCGTGGGAATATTTATTATCTTTCTTAAGGATCTAAAGCAAGATTTTTTTTATATTATCTTTTCTGCACATGGTGTTTTAAATGTGTATGTTATCTCTCTAATCGTGGATGTTTTAGTGAGAGTCGTTCATTGTGAAAGAGTGCAACACAATACTGAGTGAGCCACTGATCTTGCTGTATCTTACAAAGAAAAATCTATCGCTGGTGTTAATGGGTACATGAGTGTGTTTGTGTGGCTGGGTGGCACAATGGATGCTTATGTAAGTTCGGACCTGCCCCAGAGCTGACCCACATCTCTACTATCATAACATGTTTATAGTGCTGTGCAGTACTGAACAAACACACACACACACACATACAGCTCTTACATGATGAATCCTTGTCTTTGTATCACATAGATGTGAATATCTGTGATTTGTGGGACAAAACAGGTAGCAGACCTAAAAAATGAAAATGTACGCATTATTTTAAATGTATATGTTGAATATGTTCAGAGGTATTCAATATTCATGCTTTGTTGCAACATTGTGCATATTTCCTTTTCTTATCTAATGTTTTTTTCTTGCCTATCACTCAATGTCAACATTCTCTGATACATAAATAATTTGACAAATATTTAGTATAAATCTTGACAAATCTAGCATTCACTTCAATGAATAAATGAATTAATATATTGAAGATGTTTCAAACTGCAGGATGGTTTTTCTCAAAATTTATGGTGTCAACAAAATAACCATTTGTCTTATCACACACGTTAAATTTTGAGAAAACATTTTAAAAAATCAAAGCAACTGTGTATTCAGATTTTTAGGTTTTCTCAGCTATTCATAAGTAACACTACTTTGTTTTGTCAGTTTGAATTTGTTTACTAAAATGATTAGCTAATGATTCAGCTAATAAATTAATTCAGGAATTTCTTGATTTCAGATTTCTTGTTCAGCAAATATTCAGTTAATAATACAATAAATGACAAATAACCATCAGTAATGAGAAACAACAGCAATGAATGAATGAATGAATGAATAAAATCACAAATGGGATAAATAATAATCCTATAATGCGCATATATACATATATACAGATACGTATATATATATAGATTATATATATATATATATATATAGGGTGCTGTTAAATGATTATCGCGAAGCAAAATAAAATTTTTGTTTTTACATAATATATGTGTGTGTGCTGTTTATATTTATTTTGTATATATAAATACAAACACATGCAGGTATATTTAAGAACAATATGTTATGTTTATATAAGTTAAATATATTTATATATAATATTAAATATAAGAATATAAATGTATATACACACACACATGTAAATATGTTCAAAATATATACTGTATGTGTTGGTGTATATTCGTCTATTTAATCCGTTTGACAAGCGACTTACAAATAGGGACGATGGAAGCAAACACAATAAACACAAGAGCAATGTATCAAGTGCTATAACAAGTCCTTAGCTTACACGCAGAACACTAGCAAGTTTTTTTTTTAACTATATAAAAATAAAAGAAAACGATAGAATAGAAAAATTAAAGAGCAGCTAGTTTTAGGTTTTTTTTTTTTAATTGTATAATAAATAAAAAGAAAAAAATTAGATAGAATACAAAAAGATTAGAAAACAAGAGTTAGTTTTTTGTTTTTTTTAAAGAAAACAAGCAGCAAATAAATAGAGTACAAGTCTAAAACGGACAAGTGTGTGTTTAAAAAAAAAATAAGAATAGAGAGTGCTAGAGTTAAAGGGTCAAATAAAGATGGAAGAGATGTGTTTTAGCCGTTTCTTGAAGATGGCTAAGGACTCAGCTGCTCGGATTGATTTGGGCAGGTCATTCCATCAGGAGGGAACATTTCATTTAAAAGTCTGTGAGTGATTTTGTGCCTCTTTGGGATGCACAATAAAGCGACGTTCACTTGCAGAACTCAAGCTTCTAGAGGGCACATAAGTCTGAAGTAATGAGTTTAGGTAAAGGTGTGCAGAGCCAGTGATGGTTTTGTAGGCAAACACCAATTCCTTGAATTTTGTGTGAGCAGCTATTGGTAGCCAGAGTACATTGATGAACAGTGGTGTGACGTGCATTCTTTTTGGCTCTTAAATTAAAAATGAATCTTGCTGCCGCATTCTAGATTAATTGTAAAGCTTTGATAGAACTGGCTGGAAGACCTGACAAGAGAGCATTGCAATAGTCCAGCCTGCAAACAAGAGCTTGATCAAGGAGTTGTGTTGCATGTTCTGAAAGATAGGGCCTGATCTTCTTGATGTTGTATAAAGAAAATCTGCAGGACCGGGTAGTTTTAGTAATGTGGTCTGAGAAAGTAAGCTGATCGTCAATCATATCTCCAAGGTTTCTGGCTGTTTTTGAGGGAGTATGTGTGTGAGATCCTACTATATATATATATATATATATAAATATACATATATATATATATATATAAGATATATCTATATGTGTGTGTGTGTGTGTTTGTGTGTGTTGATAAATAATAAATAAATGGAGAAATTATCAGAAAAATCTCAAACAATCTCCAAAACAATTTGCCAAACTTGTTAACAGAAATTATTTGCATAATTACTTAAAATAACAATAAACTATATAATAAACTAATTCTATAAAACTCACTAGAGCCTATGATCTTGTTGAACTCTCTTAGGTGAAATTAGGTTTTCCCTAGGTTTAATATTTGAAAGTATATGAAGTATTGTGGTCTGAGGACAGTTGGTTTTAGCAGTAGTAATTACATAATTTTGATCACATAATCAGAAATTACATTTTGAAATGAATAAATCTGATAAACTTCGAAATGGAAATACTTCTAACCATCGGGTAAAGCTGTGGGGTGTGTTTTGTTTAATTTCTCACGAATCACATGTGTATTTCATTCCCCAAATAATATTTTTTTTCCTCTTTAGCTTGTTTTCCCCCATGTTCTTGCAGGGTGCAAGACACAAAAGAAGCACACACACACACACACACACACACACACACACAGACACACACACACACAGACAGGGCATTGTAGACAACCCATTCACCATGTGTTGAGCTGCGAAGGCACGTGACCACTCGAGAGGGGGCTGGGTGGATGTTGTGGTGAATCAGCCTTTTGGGTAAGTATTGTTCACTATATCGGCGCTGTGCTGGGGGGAGGGACAAATAAATAATTAGGAGCAGCACCGCTCATCAGCCTATAGCCACACAAGAGAAAGTCTCCCTACGGATGCTGGTAAACACATTCACGTAATGAAATGAAAACAAATGACTTCCAATGAAACAGCCATCGATATCTATCTTTCAGGATATGTCAACATGAACGTCATCGATCAGACTATTCATTTCATTCGGTGCTGTTGTGTTGTTAGATCTCCTCCCTCTTGCTGGGATAGACTTCCAGCTAAACACACAGCTAATATTGTTCTTCAAACAGGCAGGACCGCGGGGCCGGAAGCACCCCTTCCTCAAATATTTATTCTAGCCTTTCTGCATCTGAATACTAAACTCGCTATCATGTAACTAGTTCTGAGTGTTTAAGTGCATTTGTTTGGCTTTTATCTTGGCTAATGGCTTTGGGAAATGTTTTCTTTCTTTTTCTGTAAACACAGGATCATGTTTAGAATAGCATGCTACTATTTTCTTTTAAATTTCCTGTTACATGGAATATCCAGACCTACTACATTAACCAAATGAGCGGTACATAGTACAAATTGCACCATGATGAAATCATGTAATAAACACATGGTCCTGTGACAACAATGTCTGAAAACATTATTTATAGTATATAATATGCTCTATACAGTATATACTGTGCAGTATTTATTAAGTAACCCAGCTAACAGGTAACATTCTTAGAACTTCTGGAAATTCTGGCAATGTTCTCTCATAAGCCCCTTTCACACAGTAAATTGCCGTAAAATTACCGGAACAACTTTAATGGTAAATACAAAAATGCGCTGCTCAAACAGGCATGTCTTTTTACTGGTAAAGCACCATTCACACATCGGTTTCAAATTACTGGTAAATTCTGTGACATCATTAACCAGAAATGGCCTCCTAAATGGCTGCGCCTCCCGGAGTTGTATTTGTAAACATGGAGGAGTATGTTATACGCGATCAGTGTTTTTGTTGATGTTTTCATTATTGTGTCAAACGTTCAAATTCATGCAGCGCATTTGGCCCAGAGACATCGCATTACACGACTTCAAACCGAACTACACAGCGTAGACTAAATGCGTCAGAATGTTATGATTGGCCCAGAGCTTCGCCACAGGATTCTCAGGTTACTTTGACTGAAGCGATCTGACTGATGGTCTTGATGCGTGCTGTACATAGCCCAGGCTAAGTCAACGCAGTACTTGTTCCCGTATCTCAGGGAACCGAGGTTACGTTAGTAACCGAGTACATTCCCTGTCGATACTACACTCGTACTGCAACTCATGCAACTCCGGCACCCCAGGGGTCGAGAGCAGACAGGTGAACTAATCCCAGAGAGCTTGAGCGCGATATGGTCAAGGGCTCTCTATCAGATTTGTTTGTGTAATGCAGTGCGTGTCTCTTCAAGCGGAGAGGATCCTGGCCTAAAACCTTGCGAATTTGAACGGCGAGGCCCAATCTCTTGGTTACTACGCCTCACAATATATACGCTATGTCTACACATTAATCGCGTGGACCACTGCCGCGTACGACAGGCCAATGCCTCTGGTTATAATGTGCCCGTACTCCCGCTGGTGGACTTGAGCTCAACAGTAAGAGTAGCTTAGCGGGATACTCTACGATCCACTAAGGTTCTGCTTGGCTGTTGGATCTAAGATATCCCTTTGGTGTGGTTACCGAAGCTGACAAAGGGTTGTTCCGACCTAAAAGGGGCGGAACACTCAATGTAAATTCTCAGAGCTCTGACAGGGCAGAGTAGAGATAACTCTCCATTCTCTTCTGAATTGGGGAGCGCTAGGAGGGTGATGACTTGTGCTCTGAACAGAGTGGAGAGCACCGTAGGTAAGTAACCTTTGCTTGGTTTCAGGACGACTTTAGTGTCGTTAGGCCTGTATTCCAGGCAGGCAGGGCTAATAGAGAGTGCATGCAGGTCCCCTATTCGCTTTACTGATGACAGTGCTAGAAGCAGGGCAGTCTTCAGCGACAGTGACCGAATGTTGGTAGACTGTAGCGGTTCAAAAGGGGGGCCCTTCAGGGCCCTCAGCAGATTCCATGAAGGGACGGTAAGGGGGCGAGGCAGATTCAGTCTCCTGGCACCCCTAAGGAAGCGGATGACCGCGCTGTTTCTGCCCACCGATTGGCCCGCAATAGGGGCATGAGAGGCCGCTATAGCCGCTACATAAACCTTGAGAGTGGATGGGATTGTCCTTCGCAGCAGCTTATTGGATGCCAACACCTCTGACAGATCAGAATTAAGGGAGGGTGTCTTTGCCTGCGGTTTAGACCCCAACGGAGACAGACACTTAAGGTTTAAGGCACTACGTAGATGGGGCTCTAGCCTCCGAAAGTGTGTTTAAGACTCGCTCTGGGAGGCTTGAATGCTCCTGTCGAGCGGACAGAAGTGTAGGGCCCACAGATCGGGCTGAGGGTGCCATATTGTCCCGTTCGCTTGAGAGAGGAGATCTTGTCTCAACGGAATGGGCCAAGGGGCCGCTACAGCTGAGTTAGCTCTGATAGCCACAGCTGGTTCATCCAAGGGGGGGCCACCAGGAGAACCTTGTGTTTCTGTTCCCTGATTCGCCTGATTGCCTGTGGGATCAGGGCGATCGGGGGAAAAGCGTAAAAGTGGAGGTTGGGCCAGTCGTGGGCCAACGAGTCCTTGGTCTTTGAGAAATAAATTTGGCAGCGAGAGTTGTCTTCTGAGGCGAAGAGGCGTCTACCTCGTCCTCGTGCCGAGATCTCCCATCCTCTGAACCTTCTGCGGATGAGCTCCACTCGTTCTGAGGGGACGTGGTCCTTGATACAATGTCCGCTCCTTGTATTCATTTGCCCTGTATAAATGCGTGGTCGCTCACAGTGAGCATCCAGGTTGAGTATGAGTCCATCTCCAGAGTGCACTCTATCAGAATGAAGTGATGCGTCTCCCGGAGAGGCCTCCTTTCTGCTGCTTCTACTGTAGGACACCACCGACATGTTCGCGATTCGGCAATTAGCTCATGTGGTACAGCCAATCCTTAGGACTTGGACAGGACAGAACTGACATGGGTTTGACAAACTGTACAACATTTTCCAGTGGAGTAAGTTGATGTTACGAAGGCCTGTCGTGCGTGCTTGACCAGTGGCCGTAAGTCTAATGCTCCCTCGTGACATCTGTCGTGACAACTGTCCTTCTGCAAACCATTCCCATGGTCACGGCCTGTTACATCCAGCGAGAGCTCTTCCAGGGGGCCAGGGCTGTTATACAGGCCTGATTCACCCTGACATGCAGGCGTCCGTGGTGTAAAATACTAAATTTATTGTTATTTCTACTACTTTGAATCGTGCCGCCACCATGGGATGTAACCTTGTGTTTCAGCCAGCGCTGAAGGGCGCATATGAAGCAGATGGGGCCCTCATCATCATGACAAGTTTTGAGAGGCAGTGTTACCAATCTCCGAAGGAGGCCCGCCATTCTCTCGTAGGGCCAGAGCCCGTTCCTGTGCATTGACTCCATCTCTCTTTGAGCGCAGTTCCCGAAAATTCGTTCCGAGGAACGGATTCGCTTGGCTGGGGAACAACGATGCTTTTTTGGGTCGGCTGATAAGGAGGGTCCCATTGATACTAGTTTGCTTCCGACTGGGCCAGTATTAGCCAGTCGTCGAGGTAGTTGAGAATACGGATTCCCATCTGTCTCTGAGGGGAAAGAGCCACATCCATGCACTTCATATAAGTGCGAGGAGCTAGGGACAGTCCAAGGGGAGGGACAGTGTATTGATAAGCCACTCCCTTGAAAGCGAATCTCATGAATCGCCTGTGACGGGGGGCTATCTGTATGTGAAAGTATGCATCCTTCAGGTCCAAAGAATTTTCAGATCGACTTAGCGTGATTTTGCGCAAGGATCTGTTTCCAGCGTATGTCATCCTGACGACGAACCCGCCATGTTTATTTGGTCCCATGAGGCCACCCATCTTTTTTGGGGACGAGGAAATACCTGCCTTGTAGACTACCCCACAATTCCGCTCTGAAGCGGGGGAACCTTTTCATACTGCGCCTTTTTGCAGCACATTCCTATCCTCTGACTGCAGATGTGGACGTACCTTGCTTTTGCACTAATGTGGGCAGCGCTGAAAGCGCGGCGGTCTTTACGAATTGGATGTGAATACCTCGTTTATTATCCCCATTGCAACGCCTCACGACACATCCGGGGATGGCCTTGCCAACAACGGCATGAGTGTGTTGTCGGCTGAATTTCCTCAGCCTGATTCGCTATCACCCGCGCTGCTTGCCGGTTGCTTCCCCTCCGGGTAACTGGGAGAGAAACGTGAGAGCGGGGAGGCGGGGCCGCCTTCCGCGAACGAACCAATGGCCGTGCAGTTTCACTGCGTGATTGAAAAAAGGCTTCAGTTCAGGAGAAAAAAAGGCTTTTTCCCATAGCGTCTTAATCAACGCAGTACGAGTGTAGTTTCGACAGGGAACTGGACATTTTTAAATGTGCAAAGAACATTCAGAAATAATATTTTCAAACCTATAGGAAATGTTAGAAAAAAAAAATCTTAGAACATATTTTGGTTAGATGAGAGTAGACTAATAATAATACGCTAAAATTCCTAGTGCTGCTCTTTATCAGCCTAAAAAGTGGATAACCGGCAGATGTATTAAACATCTAAACCAGTTTCAAACTAGTACTAACCAGTAAAACCCCAACATGGACATTCATGGCCTTTTCAACAGATAATTCTATGACTAAAATTTTGCTCAAAAACTAAAATTTTGCTGTTGAGTCTTTTTTAACAGGGCGGAACTGACAAATACCACAGGTGGTGCCAATTTCAATACACACCTGAATAGCGTCCCAAACCAGAGCCATTTGCTTCTTTAACCTGATATGTTCTGCAACATCACTCATCATTCTGAGTAAATGGCACACTGAATATCAAACAGAAAAGCAGGGATTGATGAGCCACACAGGCACTCCGGCTATAAGCATGAAAGGAGAACCAATGATGGATCAGATGAAAGCGGCCCCTCTGACTGTCTTTCCCTCTCTTCTCCTTATATCCCTCTCTCCGGCCCATCCCCCCTCTGTTCATCCATCTGGGATGTCCTCTGTGTGAGCAGGCAGACAAAAGAGGCAGGCTGCTGGCCCCCATCCTTCACTTGGCCTTTCCTTGCACGGACAAATGGCTCTGTCTGAGGCCCCTGGCTGAGGGATTGCCCCTTTTAACTAATGGTCCTGGGTGATTTTGTGTTTGTTATGTGTTTAGTAGAAAAATGATGAGCTGGATCACTGTGTTCTACACTAAGATATTGATATATGCATCTCTACTTCCCACAGTAATTTTTTGGGTGGTGCTCATAATGAGGAATGTTCATGGGTGGAACAAATATCAACACTGCAAGAGATTATGAAGATCATGACGCTAGTAAATAATCCTCACAATGCAGAACCAGGTTTGTCAGTGCAGCACTCAAGTTCTTACTTGACAGTCCCTCAGGCCACAATAATTAAAAAGAAAATCGCTTAAAAATCTAAAACACATGTGCCAAATTCTTACATAAACTCTTGTTAGTTAAGTCGGCTTCATGAGGTTTTAAAAAACTTTTATACCATTTTCAAGTTAAAATGTTATAATTTTTTGTGATTTTAATAACATATTTTCCTTATACCTTGAATACATTTGAGAGTTTATCTCTTAATTAATTATTTATAATAATTATAATAGTGTTTTTTTTTTAAGTAAAACTAGAAATTTGAAAAAGTTTGGGCTCAGTAAGATTCTTTAAGTGTTTTACACTCTCTCAGTCTCTTATGCTTGCCAAGGATGCATTATTTAATCAGAAATAAAGTAAAAATAAAGTAAAAAGAATTGTAATATTGTGAAATACTATTTTTAAGGTTAATTAAGATTCATGTGATGGCAAGGATTCATTGATGAATAGAAAGTTCAAAAGAACAGAGTTGATTGAACTCTTTAGTAACATTTTAAATGTATTTTGGTCACTTTTGAACACTAGTGTAAATGCAAAGTATATATCATAAATATCATGATTATCATCAGACCACATGGCATTTTACAACCTAAACTAACCTTGACTTGTCATAGAAATATCAAATAACCTGATATGTTAAAATACATATTGAAATTGACACACAATTGTGAGGGTCTAAAGTGGCCTCACAAAATATTTCGGATTAGCTCTGTCCAGCCACATAACAAAAACACTCAAGAGATTCATTCCAGATTAATTTGAACAAGAATGTTCTTGTACAATACTAAACACTTAAACCAAAGAACAAGAACCAGAATTAAGCTGTGACGTCCTGATGTCATGTGTGAGTCCTCACTTGAACTAGGCTAATCTCTAAGAGTGTTTTATGAGCTGAGGTGGTCCTTGCGTATAAGAATGACGTGAATAAGGCGAATACCGAGAACCGCTAATCAAATCAACCTGGACCTTACGACAGTTAACCACAGCTGAATCTAACCTCCATTTAAGTCCACTGGGTACTGGCGTTGAACTCATTTAAACCCAGGGATTTCCTTAGAAAAGAGAAGATAAAAAGTGCATATCAGCACTGCGGCATAAGGAAAAGAGGAGAGAGTGAGAACAGGATAGTTGAATAACATCTGGCCTGAAAACAAGCTTAATGAAAAGCAGACAGGGAAGCTCAGCACATATGTATGACGAATGGGTTATTGCCCAGCCTCAGACTTGGCTCACATTATTTCATTTGTTGAACTGTTTTATCTTACCATCCCTCTCCTCATTGACTATTTTGTAGCACTGGTGAAAAACAAACACATTCCTGACAGCATTCCTGAAGAGGGAAAAACAGCATTCAGAACATCTTGGCCCTGTTTACAACATTTCTCTCAGGTGATTCTGATCACAAGTGGTCAGCCGAGAAAGACTGCAGTATTTACATGACCCAATTCACATTAAAGGAATAGTTCAGCCAAAAATGAAACTTTGCTGAAAGTTTACAAGATGTAGATGAGTTTGTTTCTTCATCAGAATAGATTTGGAGAAAGTTAGCATTGCATCGCTTTCTCACCAATGGATCCTCTGTAGTGAATGGGTGATGTCAGAATGAGTCCAAACATCTGATAAAAACATCACAATAATCCACAATAATCCACACATCACTCCAGTCCATCAATTAACATTTTGTGAAGTGAAAAGCTGCATGTTTGTAAAAAACATGATTTATTACGAAAACATAAATTAATAAGATATAAATTGCCGCTTCTGGCCAAAATAGCTCCATATCCAATATAATTGTTTTCCTGTGGCTCAGTGGGTTACACGCATTGCTTTAGCACGCATAAAGGTCATGGATTTCATGCCCAGGGAACTGCCATACTGGTAAAAAATGTAGGCTGGAATACACTGTTAAGCGTTTGCTTTTGGATAGAAGCGGTCTGCTAAAGCATCAATTTATATGTCTGACCTTCAATGTGCAAACAAGTCCATCGACCCTGCCAAACCACCTCTGTCAACATCAAAATACACCAACAATATGTGTAAGACGGTTTTTGTGACTGTTTTCGCGTTGTAAACGGGTGCGGTGTCATGCGTGGCATGTTATGTTCTCTCCTGATTCATCATGATGCTGTGCTCGCTGGGACAAAGCCCGCCCCATCTCGTTACGTGCGACAAGGACTATCGGATATTGGTAATGATTTGGAAGTAAAAATTCATATACATGCGTTTCCCAACACACACCACACTACCGTAATATACAGTATGTATGCGATTCTGTGTCAGCCTCCCCCCCCCCCCCTTATGGACCCCCCCGCCCATGCGGATACATTTCTACTTGGTTGTGCTTGGTTGTCTTAACGTAAACAACACAATCAACGCACAGCTGACACAGCACAAACATACGCTGTTCATTGCTTCAGTAGATATTCGCCAATCATGGTGGCTACAGTGGACCCGGAGGAGAAACAGAATTGATATGCAATAAGTAGTTTATTATTTTTCTTTTGCGCACAAAGAGTATTCTTGTAGTCTATACGTACATGATGGTGACACCCCGTGTGTGTCACATGGAGTTATTTTACCGCGATCATCCTGCTACGTTTCTGTCCGTTGGATCGTGGTAAGACCCTTGGCTGTCGATGGGAGGCGTCATAGAGCTCTCAAATTTGCATGCAAAAAGATCTGTTATTGTGTCCTCCATGGATTGAATGGCGAGGTCCTATGGTATTGCAACAGACATGAGGGCTGCGAGGGGACAAAAAATAACTTAAAGACAAGATTGACATTTTTGGGTGAACTATCCCTTTAAAGGCTCCCTCTCTCTCACACACACATGAGTCCGAATCCTGCTTATCTGAAGAGGAATGAGGTACAGCTCAGAATGTAAGCAGTGTGGTAAAGAAAAACCCAAAGAAGAGACAAAAACAGAAAGGAGGAAAAACGTGCAACAGGGAAAATAACCACAGTGCATGATCAAAAATTCTGATTTGCATTGTGCGAAGCTGAGAATGACACTCAGGTTAAGCTTTCTAGAAGTTAATCAATAACAGGGAACTCTAGAATTTAGAAAAAAAAACAAAAGGTTCAGCCATCATTCATTTAATCACCCTCATGCTATTTCAAATTCTTATAATTTTTTTTCCTTCCATGTAACACAAAAGGAGACATTTAGCAGAATCTCCTAGTAGACAATGACCAGGTGTCAATTTTCCAAAAAAAAAAGCATCATGAAAGCAAGGTATAAAATGGGCGGGAACAATATGGGAATAGTCTTCCTCTAATTCTGATTCAAGCAAGAAAAATTGATTTGCATTTTTTTTAAATCATGTGCTCCAATCCATTTTCGATTATTTTAGCTCTATTTAGCATACTCATTTGACAAAACGTACGTTATCGTCCCTCCTTCTAGTCAGTGTTGAATCCTGGCTAGATTTGTCTAGAACCAAACATCAAGTTTACACTCTTTTCATTGGCTCTCATGATCTGATTACACTGATTACACAGAAGTACAAATGGTATTTGAGAGCTATGGTTGTAAATTATTTTAAGTAAGTAAGTAACCTGACAAATAAATATGAATAATGACTTAAATTTTGTTTTACTTTCAAACTCCTCACACAAAACTGTTGTATGATTTCAGAAGACTTGGAATATAGCTCAATGTCCATATGGATTTATTTTATGGTGCCTGTCTTTTTGGGAGCTTGTCAGCATACGTGTATTCGTCCAGCTGTCCACCCGTCCTCCCGTTCATCCATCCATCCAATGACTAGCTTTTTATTGAAAAGGGCTTGATACTTCTGTATTTTTCAGCTTCCCTCACTGCCAACATCACTACTGTTAATCTGAGCAGAGCAATATTTGGTAAAAGAAGTGGATCAAAGTAATCAGTATCAGGAAGCTGACACTGACGCTGATGGAGAGAAAGATAACTCTTTATGGTTATTCAACGACACGTCCATAGATGGTCATTTAATTAAGCTGTGTGTTTGGGTTGGGTTTTTGGTGTCACTGAGGGCTAGACTGGCAGTCTGGCTTTGACTGACTCATAAAAGATTGAGGGTGTGTTACACTTCAGGTGTTATTATGCAACAAACATTGATATAATGAGATTTAAAAGCTTATATAAAAAAAGCATTTTCCTGGTGAACGAATGAATGAATTAATGAATGTGGTGTCTTCACTGTAATGGTGGTCAAAAAAGGAAACATTTGGACCTGTACAGTTATTACCCACTCTGGAATAAACATTTCCCTCTCTTCCATTTCATTCTCTGCGCTGTCATCAATAAGGATACTACTGACTTCCTATTAGCTGGCCTAGAGTTTTCAGTGCTTCCTGTAAAGTGTCAGGCGGCATACACACAAATATAGACACACACAAAATGTACATACTCTTTTCCTGTCAACTGTTTTCACTTTTTCATTCAGTGAACTAATAAGTTCCTTCCTGCACCCATGGTTTGACACGAGATATGAGAAGGCAGAGAGAGAATAAACATGAGACAACAGAAGACAGTGAGGCATAGAGAGAAAGCCTGGCTCAGAGAGAGGAAGTATCCCTAAGTGAATGATAAACAGAGAGCGCGAGACCATGTGTGCAGTTTGCTCAAGCCCAACTAATAAAAGTTTCCTCCCTCCGTCACTATCAGGCACACACACACAGCCGAGCCCACAACACCACTAGGATTGTCCCAAAGCCTTGCAACCATGCGTAACATAACGGAAAAAGTAGCCAAAACGAAATTCTGGTCATCATGACTATCATTTACATTTACCTCATGTCATTCCAAAACTGTATGACTTTTTTTGTCTTGGAAATTCAAGATAAGAAGAGTGTTTTTGGTCCATATAATGGAAGTGAGTGGCCACCAAAACCAACATTGTTCAAATAATCCTCTTTGGTGTTTTGCAGAAGAAATAAACTTATACACATTTAGTCCTATAGTCCTTTAAGGGAGCTTACTTTTGCGTGCAATGTTTTAGTGCAAAAAAAAAGGCATATTATTCACTAACCACCCACAATTCAGTTTACTCTAATGCTAAATGCATTGAAATAGCGCTGAGATGTGAAAATGTTAATTATGTCATTGTTTTCAGCACAAACACGCCTACTTTGTATGTAAATAAGGCTCATTATCTACACATCTTATTCACAAATCTCAGTGCAACTTGCCTGCCATTGCACTATTAGCGCCTGCGGAATAAAATAAAGGGTGAATTTTATCTGAAAAAAGATGTTTGTGTATATTTTCTATTGATCATGACAACAATAATTCATCAGATGATTAAATGATGGAGAACTGCATTAATCAGCCATACATGAAGCATGCAGTGTTGGCATTTTAAAGCCAATTCAGGCTTTTTACACAACAAAACCATGTTTTGTGCCTTTAACATTTACAAAAATAAGTAATATGACACCAAAGTGTATATATTCATGTATAGTGCCTGATATTTTATTCCGAATGCAGAATTTGGGTTGCATATATTACATTTGGAATCTGCCACTGAATTGGACTAATTCAGATTGACTACTTGTGTTCCTTCAATCCTAAAATGAGATGAAAGTCATTTGATTCTCCCATTTTATGAGGTCCTCATGTAATATATGAAAAAATGCACTCTACGAGCACATGATTGCAAGAGATTTCCAACCCCCCCACTCCCCTCTCATTGTATATCCGGAGGAAACTGCTGGAAAAATGAAAGACCTGAAAGCTGTTTCTTCACAAGTAGGAGCCCACAGCACTCTGGCCTGACTCCAGAAGAGTAGCATACACAGCTAACATGCTGTGAGGTGTTTCATCAAACACTTACATGTGTACATCTACACCCATATACACAAATCCACTTTCCATCGATACAGAACAATGCACTATTCCACACAGTAATGTGCCTCATGCACCAGTAAACACCAATGAACCACATAATTACGTTTACCACTATTAAAGGGATATTCTGGGTAAAATATAATTTAAATTCAGCAGATGTGACTTACCTCAGCAATTAATTTGTCAGATGTGCTTTCGACTACCTCTAAATGTGGTTTGAGTTATCTGAAATTGTATTTAGTGCTGTGATCATCCAAAACAAATCTATTTGATTTAATTAAAATAATTATATCTTTAAAAAAGTGCTTAAAATCAGCACAAATCTGTTCATTGGGAAAACAATTACATTTATGAAATTAAAAGTATGAACATGGTTTAAACATGGCTACCTGTGGTACAAGCAAAATTCAGTTAGTTTAATGCTTAGTTTAATGTATGATCAAATGTATGTTATTGAACAAATTGGATTTATTGATAACTGTATAAACCTTTAATATGGAATATTAAGTATTGTGTGTGTGTGTGTGTTGCACTGCGCGTTTTGTGACAAAGAAGTATTTGTCTCAACCGGGTATGACATAGGTATTACAAGGAGAAGCTGACTTATGAGGACATTAACCCATGTCCCCATTTTTCAAAACGCTTATGAATCATACAGAGTGAGTTTTTTTTTTTTTTGAGAAAGTAAAACTGCACAAAGTTTCCTGTAAGTGGTAGGTTTAAGGGTAGGGTTGGTGTACGGCAATAGCACATACAGTTTGTACAGTATAAAAAAACCATTACGCCTATGGAATGTCCCCACAATTCACAAAAACAAATGTGTGTGTGTGTGTGTGTATTTAATACTAGGTGTAAACAGTTAAATTTTGTTATATTAATGTAACTTATTTTTATGCTGCAGCACTCCAGTACAAATGCAATCACATATTCACATACTGTACAATCTCACTGAAATCATGTCTTCCTCTGTAGTAGACATTACATTACATTAATCATGTTCTCTGCAGACTTGACCCTCTGTTTGGAGTTCCCTGCTATTTACAGGACCACACAGATCTGTTTTTCTGCATGCCTGTGATATTATGTCACCCTATTCCTATAATGAACACATAAAAAAGTGGATGTTATTCGGGTGTAAAAAATTTAACCCGCACATTTTTGCTCCAATTACAAAACAATAAAATCTCAAATGTTGTTGATCTGAATGACCAGTCATGGTCAGTTGTCAGGGACGGAAAAATATGTTCTAAAAATACTCTATTTCCAAGACATAATGCAGAAAGTTCGACTCATTGACGTAAACAGATTTTTATTCTCTCATAAACGAGTGTCCAAATGCTGTAAATTCTTGTCAATGAATCATGTAAACACATAATATGTTGTCCATCAGCACAGACACACGAGACGCACAAATCTTCAAAGCTCCTTATCAAATCAGCTTTCCAATTTTTGCAAGAGATATCACTGTAATAATATTAGCGAGAGACTTTACGAGAGGCTTTATTTAACTGATTTATGTCATTTACAATAAGCACCACTGCCTTCACTGTATGCATGTGTCTGTGAGGGTCATAAATTATGCTTATAAAAGTGCTTATTGCAGGTTCATGAAATAAAGTGTAAAAAATTGGGTGTTATCTGATTAGACAAGACCTACAGTAATAGCAGCGGCCTTGGACGGAGAACACACAAGTAAATACATTAGGTTATGCAGAGCCAACATCAAGGTTATGCTTCCTATGATTCATTTAGCTCTATTGACTGATTGGATTTGTGAAAACGTGTGCTCTATGATTTAATTGAGATGATCCCTCAGCTGAATGGCCAGACAGACGGCACAGCGGATGTATGCAGAGACAATGAGACTGACATTCAGACATGATCATCCTCATGATGTTCTTCTTGTGCTCCAAAAAGCTCTATAATTTATTTTTAAGCAGTCATTGTATAGACATGATTAAGATAACGGTTTCATTTGTGTTGTGTTATACACATTGACGTCTGAGAGTTATTTTTGAAACAACGTAACTGCCATAGCAGTGACTATCATTCTCAGAAAAAAAGGTACAAAAGCTGTAACTGGTATGGTACCATTTCAAAAGGTACACATTTGTACCTAATCTAGAAAAAAATTGTGCATATTAGTACCTAAATGGTACATATAAGTACATATGGTACTATGGTATTATCCCTGTGACGCTTGGGACCTTTATTTCTGAGAGTTTTTGTAAAAAAAAAAAAATTACAAGATATTGGTATGATACAACAGCACGTTTGAATTGTGCCACTCAAAAGTGCTGTTGTAGGCTATCATCCCAGTATCTTGTAAACCCACCATTTTTTGAACAATGCCTGTCAGTTTTGTTTAAGATATGCATTACTGCTGGTGGTCCATAAGTAATCTATCAGAGGCCAAAAGCTGGGAACTAGCATGCTAGCCTTGAACATGTACCATGTAAACAAGTCCTGTTTGGAGTGACAGGAGGGAAGCCTTTATTAAGTCTGTATTAGATCACAACAATACTAATGTCAGTGTCCAAACCTGGCTCAACTTCAGAGAAAGAGGAACTCACAGCACAGATGATCAGACAAAACATGAGATCAGAGGCAAAGCAGTCATCGCAAACATATTCAAATCACATGGTCTCATTGAGATAAGCGGTTGAAGTTTTGAGCCAGACAGCTTGAAACGTAAATCTATTGTCCATGTGATGCTTTGATGCTCTACGACAGTTGTACAATGTGACACAAACAAGCTTGACTCAAAGGGGAATCATGGGGCTGTTTTGACAGGATTGTAGTCTGTAGGAAAAACAATGCTAAATGTAAATAATAATTCAATTAATTTAAATAAAACACTTTGACAGACTTGTCATGTGTTGGCTGTGGTAGCAATTATCGCTGCGGGAGAATACAAAAGTGAAACTAAACAGAACTAAATCTAACCCTGACAAGACTAACTATATTGTACCTAATATTTAATTTATGAGAATATTCTAAAATATTACATTAAATGTATTAATCATATATAAAGTGAAATATTGAAATGTAAAATATTATATAAATTATTAATAAATAAAGCAAAGCTATATGCTTGCATAATTATAAACATAATTATCTTTAATATTATAATATTATGTAAGTAACATCATAATTAATTATAGACATTATTATTATTGAAATTGTATATGTAAAGGTGCTGTATGTAAGTTTTTGACTCTACTAAAGCATAAAAATATCATAATATGTTTGCAGATATTTAAGAAACATGCTAAGTTAACATTTGTTTATCTGAAAAACAATGCTACAGTCAGTTATTCTCCTTTGAAAATGTGCGTTCCAGGCTGGAATGTTTTGGTTTGTGAAACCCACCCACTGCCAGTTTACCCAATTGTATTTTGGCACCCCTGGTTGCCAGTTGGCGGGAAACACAGCGTATTTCAGTCATGGAAGCTGGCAAACGAAAGGGGTCAGAGCGGGAAATATAACTTTCAAAAGAACACAAGGCTACTACTATTTAGACATGAATGTAAAACTATGTATTCATTTTCTTCAGCAATGTGTTGTCGTCGGGGAAAGGACAAAAGTAAAAAAATACTAACTCCAGACGTCCAGAGTGTGGATTTGCAGAGTAGTGAGCTTATGTTTTCGGCATAACGGACTTTACTGTCTATGTGTAATTTATGCATAATTCATTGAGGCATTCTCGTTTGAGAAAATTAACCATTAGATTTCAAAGTAAGAAATAAATTATAGTATTTTACACCTCACAATGAATAACAGTCTACTTAATTACATTTACAACTGGGCCGCCTCAGTGTACGCGGCCGACAAACGCGACCTCCGGAGGACGCAGCAGCAGCCTCCGAAATGAGACGCAGATTCAGATTTATAAAAATACACGAGGTGGTTTATAATGTGCAAACAATACAAATATTGCAAATGTACACATTAGCTGATCAACTTACATTGTAAGGCTCAATGCTTTCCATCGTCAGGTGTGCTCGTTCCTTTTGGTGTCAACAATCTGGCAACCTGCGTGTGCCTCAAGTCTGAGGAGGAGCAGCGGGGTGAAAAAACCCTTCTCCAATATTTAGAATTTTGACTGCAATACCTAGTTCAACCAATCGGTGTCAATCCTACATACAGCACCTTTAAAAAGTTGCGTCACTTTTGCACAATAAACATTTTAGTACCATTATAGGAATTTAGACAACAGGGGAAAACAATGCTAAAAAAAATTATAAAATAAAATTAAATAGATATTTAGAAAATTGTCACTTTCTATTAAATTAAAAATATTAATCCTAAAACAAAACTACTTAAAAAAACACTGACCTGCAACAACACCAAAGTTCTGTTCTATCAATCACAAACCATACAATTAAAACGTATGGTAAGAACCCAACAGCTGGCTTGACATAAGTACAATTAACATTACTGGGAGCCATTTTTGCAGATTTTCTTAGTTCTAGGCAGCACAAATTGAGATAATATAATTAAAAGTTAAATTAATTAATATAATTTGCATTGAGCTGGTCTCTGCCCTCCTACCTCATAACTTGCACTATATGTCATAAAGCTTAATGTATATACGCATAATCTATATTTATTTATATACTCTGTTATTTGCACTTCTGGTTAGATGCTAACTGCATTTCATTGGCTCTGTACTTGTACTCTGCACAGTGACAATAAAGTTGAATCTAATCTAATCTAAAAAAGGTACACATTGTTCAATAGTAGCCACAAAGAAGACATCTGTTTCTAAAACCAATCTGACAATTAACAAATCAAATGTGGTATGCCAAATCGAGGCCCATCACTTATTTTCTGTTATGCTTGAGTGAGTGGAAATGATAACAAAAACAATGTTTTCGGAAATGCCCACCCGCAGAGCTAACGTCCTCGTCTCACTTGCACGTTTTCTTCCCTTCTCCTGCTGTGCTATTGAGGCTTTATTTGAGTGTGATAAGCACTCCACGGCTTTCCCACAACTCTCTGTTTGAATTTCCCAACATGCAGCTGGCTCATAACGATAAAGAGCTCCTTTCAAAAATGGAGAATACATATGTGTGTGACGTTCTGGGTTGATAAAAACAAACAAACAAAAAAAACATATAAGAACAGAGGTATAGGCTTGTGAGCCCTCAGTTTTTCCATGGAAAGAAAAGTGTGGCAGGCTCAGGGAAAGATAAGGCTTAAGGGAATCAAAAGACATTCACTCACTTGGGCAAAAGTGGGATAAAAAGAGCAGAAACATGTATACACTGTTAATGAGTTATAATTTCACTCCAAAACAAATCTATCCTCAAATCTATAATGGCGAGAGAATAGGAAGAAATGTGAAAACAGTAGCCCAAATGAGTTCCACGGGTGGAGGTTTCAAATCATATGTATCTCTAAGCTCTCTTACTGTACCAATGCCATTGACGTTTTATTCCCATTTCTTCTGCCTGGGCCCCAGTTTTCTTATGGCGCTTTTCCACTGCGTGGTACGACTCGGCTCGGCACGGCTCGGTATGGTACAGCACGGCTCGGCTTGCGTTTCCACTTCAGTTGTTGGGATTATTCACATGTCGTTATAGTAGCGCCGCCTCTACTGCCGCAACTCCTAAAAAAAACTTTTTCATTCCACATCGCCCCATCAAGCTCTCGCTGGATCCGCTCTCAACGAGAGGAACGTCTGTACTTCCTCAACAGACAACGAAACAGACACTTTTTGGTTGTTAAAAAAGGTGCGCTCGTTCAAAACAGTTACGTTCGATAATCCTTCGCTGGCTGTGCTGATTTAAATCTAGCGGTTCTGTTCTGTCTCTGTCGCAAGTTCAGTGACGCAGATAGTGACGATTCTAGTCACGTTTTGGTAACGGTACGGTTCAGTTGGAACCTCAACCGAGGTGGTACTAAAAAAAGTACCAGGTACCAGGTACTGTACCCAGTGGAAAACCCACCCAAAAGTGAACCGTACCAAGCCGTACCGTGCAGTACCATGCAGTGGAAAAGTGCCATTATACATGCTCTTTTCTCACACACACTTCCAGCCTTCCTGTAACCTCATCACACCCCATTTGGGCTTGGTGAAAGCTTTGGGCTTTATCTGGCCACATTGATTTCCAATGTTTACAACTGGCTTTCTTCAGTGTGAGCAATGAGTTCTCTGAAGAAGCTGAGAGAATTGTGGTCTGAAAAAATGACAAATTCTTCTCTTTCCCAGGCAAGGTAGGACAAGGACAAGTACAAGCGCAAAGTGCTGTAGTGTTTCAGGATGATAAGAAGATTATTTCCCATTAAACACCTCAAAAATGGAAAATTCTGCCATTTACTCTCATGCTGTTCCAAACCTGAATGCTGTTATTATTTTCTATCAAACACAAAAGGGGAAATTTTAAATAATCTTCACGTAGCCAGAGTCCATATAACGTGCATTCTATATTAAGAGTCTTCTAAAGTCGAAACAGACTAAAATTTAAAAGGATAGTTCACTAAAATTTGCTGAGTATAATTTACTCATCCACATGTCATTCCAAATCCTAAGGACTTTGTCACTTGAAACACAAAACCAATATTATGAAACCTGTGAGATTTATGTCCCTTAACTGAAAGTCCATTCCACCAAAACGTTGACATTACAAAACGTTCATAAAGATATTGAAAATGTAATCCATATGAACCTTCTGGAAAGACACAATCACTTTACATGATGAACAGATGTAATCTAGGCTTTTATACACATAAACATTGATCAATGCACACATAGATCACATTAAATATGGTGAATGGAAATGCTCAAATGCTCTTTTTTGATGTGCAAGAACCAATTATTTGTTGTATTGTGTCACAAGCATGTTTGAGCTTCCACAAAAAACAAGTGAGGTTGGTTTTTGCCAACCCAGGCTCATTCGAAATACGTGCCTCTAAATACATTTCTGCAGCACCGTTATTACTGCACGTTTCATGGCAAAGTTAATGCTCTATCTTATTGGAAATATCTCCTACACCAAACCCAACTCTAAAACTTACCCGATAGTGTTAACAAATGCAAAAGCGATATAAAAATGCATTTGTTGATACAGCCATGCTATTTTAACTTCCTTATGTGGATTTGAGCTGTTTTGTGGAATTGTAGTTTCACAGGGTTTGAACCCAAGCTATTTATCACCTAAGTGCAACGCCATATTGCGTGAGCTACCGAGCAAACCTACTGAATTAGAAAATTCATGCATATGAAACTGGATATGTGACGCTAATCCGTTTTCAATTAATAACATAATATTCCTCAAGTAATTGTGTGAAAATTAGGCTTTATTAATCGAAATTGTGGACCTGTAAATCATACTTTGTGTGCAAAGGAATAAAAGTTGTCAGCGTTTTGCTGCCTCTAGTGTTTATATAAAATGGAAACTGCAGTGATTCGTATGTATAAGTAAGTTTTTTGAGTTTTGCAGAAATGTAGGTAGAGGTACGTATTTCCAATGAGCCTATGTTGGTTTTTGCACGTTTAGTGCCCATATTTGATGTGCTCTACGTATATGCATTGATCATGCTTATAAGATCAATGTTCTTTCAATGAATGAGGACATTTTTATCATTCGATTTAGATTTAGATTTATCCCTAATTTACTGCAGCTCTGTGGTAGTTCTCCAATTAAATATGTTTCTATTGACGACAGAACCAATGGCATTTCACATTAATACTGCCAAATAAAACTGACATTTTTGCAGCCCATATAACTTCTGTAGTCAACTTGTCACGGAATGCCAGGAGGAAACAGGGTAAGTTCCATGTGCAGTTTATTGAAATAATAACAGAGCAAAACAGAACAAAAACGTGCAAAAGGTAATCCAACCTGACCACAGATAACACAAACTGAGAAGACAATATAATCCAGACGCAATGACAGACAGAGTGAGCATGGTATATATAGCTGGAATAATGAGTAAATGATAACAGGTGCTACTGATCAGAACAGAATTAATAAGCAGGGGACTATGGGAAATGGAGTTCAACACATAACAAAAACAGGAGAGTGCCCTCAAGTGGCCAGTCCAGGGCACCACAACCAAACACCGTGACATTACCCCCCCCTCTACGGAGCGGATACCAGACGCTCCATCAGAGCAAAAAAGTTCAGGAGGGAGGTGGAATAGAGGCGGACCAGGGGGAGGGATGGCGGGCCAGGACCAAACACGGAAGAGAACCAGGGAACCGAGATAGACTAAGGCATGAGCCCAGAACCGGCAGGGTGAAAGGCCAAGGCGGGACCGCCAGGATGGACCAGCAAGACCCCAACCACACAGGACTCCCAGCAGATGGCCAGGACGGAGCCGGAGGAATGAGCCAGTGAGGCTCCTCTCAAACAGGAACCCAGGCGGGCAACCAGAACAGAGCCAGAATCCTGTCAGGCAACATTGGTGGGGCCAAAATCTCTCTCAGCAACTCAGGAGTACCTGAAAACAAGAGCAGAGAGAGTTTAGTATCAGCCAAGCCTGTTGCAGCTCCCGGACTGGAGCGGGCTCTGGAGTGGGCTCCCGGAACGGAGCGGGCTCTGGAGTGGGCTCCCGGAACGGAGCGGACTCTGGAGTGGGCTCTGTGAGCTCCGGGACTGGACTGGGCTCCGGGACTGGACTGGGCTCGGTGAGATCCGGGACTGGACTGGGCTCCGCGAGATCCGGGACTGGACTGGGCTCGGTGAGCTCTGGGACTGGACTGGGCTCCGTGAGCTCCGGGACCGGAGCGGCCGCGGTGAGCTCCGGGCGGAGCGGCCGCGGTGAGCTCCGGGACGGGAGCGGCCTCGGTGAGCTCCGGGACTGGACCGGACTCCGCGAGCTCCCGGACTGGACCGGACTCCGCGAGCTCCGGGACTGGACCGGACTCCGTGAGCTCCGGGACTGGAGCGGCCTCGGTGAGCTACGGGACTGGAGAGGCTCGGTGAGATCCGGGACTGAGAGGGCGCGGTGAGCTCCGGGGACCTGAGCGGGCTCTGTGAACTCCGGGACTGGACTGGGCTCTGCGAGTTCCGGGACTGGACTGGGCTCTGCGAGGTCCGGGACTGGACTGGACTCTGCGAGCTCCGGGACTGGAGCGGGCTCGGTGAAATCCGGGACTGGAGCGGACTCCGTGAAACCCGGGACTGGAGCGGGCTCCGTGAACTCCGGGACTGGACTGGACTCTGTGAGCTCCGGGACTGGACTGGGCTCTGTGAGCTCCGGGACTGGACTGGGCTCTGTGAGCTCCGGGACTGGACTGGCCTCCGCGAGCTCCGGGACTGGACTGGACCCCGCGAGCTCCGGGACTGGACTGGACCCCGCGAGCTCCGGGACTGGACTGGACCCCGCGAGCTCCGGGACTGGACTGGACCCCGCGAGCTCCGGGACTGGACTGGACCCCGCGAGCTCCGGGACTGGACTGGACCCCGCGAGCTCCGGGACTGGACTGGACCCCGCGAGCTCCGGGACTGGACTGGACCCCGCGAGCTCCGGGACTGGACTGGACCCCGCGAGCTCCGGGACTGGACTGGACCCCGCGAGCTCCGGGACTGGACTGGACTCTGTGAGCTCCGGGACTGGACTGGACTCTGTGAGCTCCGGGACTGGACTGGACTCTGCGAGCTCCGGGACTGGACTGGGCTCTGCGAGCTCCGGGACTGGAGCGGGCTCCGTGCAATCCGGGACTGGAGCGGGCTCCGTGAAACCCGGAACTGGAGCGGGCTCCGTGAAACCCGGAACTGGAGCGGGCTCCGTGAAATCCGGGACTGGAGCGGGCTCCGTGCAATCCGGGACTGGAGCGGGCTCCGTGCAATCCGGGACTGGAGCGGGCTCCGTGAAACCCGGGACTGGAGCGGGCTCCGTGAAACCCGGGACTGGAGCGGGCTCCGTGAAATCCGGGACTGGAGCGGGCTCCGTGAAAGCCGGGACTGGAGTTGGCTGTGAAGTGGTCTTCCTGTCCTCCTTCCACCTCGCCGCTTAGTGGGAGTCTGAAAGCAGAGGTGGGAGCTCCGGTAGGAGGGGCTCTGTGAGCTCCGGGACTGGAGCGGGCTCCGTGAGATCCGGGACTGGAGCGGGCTCCGTGAGCTCCGGGACTGGAGCGGGCTCCGTGAGATCCGGGACTGGAGCGGGCTCCGTGAGATCCGGGACTGGAGCGGGCTCCGTGCAATCCGGGACTGGAGCGGACTCCGTGAGATCCGGGACTGGAGGAGCGCAGGCTAGGGAGATCGGGGCTGGAGCGGGCTCCGTGAGATCCGGGACTGGAGCGGGCTCCGTGAGATCCGGGACTGGAGCGGGCTCCGTGAGATCCGGGACTGAAGCGGGCTCCGTGAGATCAGGGACTGGAGCGGGCTAAGTGAGATCCGGGATGCGAGCGGGCTCCGTGAGATCCGGGCATGAGCGGGCTCCGTGAGATCCGGGACTGGAGCGGGCTCCGTGAGATCCGGGACTGGAGCGGGCTCCGTGAGATCCGGGACTGGAGCGGGCTCCGTGAGACCCGGGACTGGAGCGGGCTCCGTGAGACCCGGGACTGGAGCGGGCTGTGGAGTGTGTCCTCCTGTCCTCCTTCTCACCCTCCGCCGCTTAGTGGAAGTCTGAAAGACCGAGGTGGTGAGCTCCGGGGTTGGAGCGGGCTCGGTGGGCTCCTGGATTGGAACGGGCTCTGGAGTGGACTCAGCGAGCTCCCCGACTGGAGCGGGTTCCTGCATCTAAGTGGGGAGTAGTGTCTCGTGAGGACTCAGACCGACATGAGATCACCAAGTTGCGGTAACCAAGGTAATCAATGAGGCCCCAAAAGTCAAGCATTTTAAGCCCATCCATCTCCCGAGTAGGCACGGGATTGTCTAAACTACAATTAAAGACTTTCTTCAAATCTGAGTCATGAAGTCCCATCCCTACCGCAAGGTTCCAAAAGGACTGAGCGAAATCTCCAAAGTCCATCCCCCGTTGGCGAAGATCCGCCAACATCCGGAGCCGAGCCCTGCGCTCCTTCGAAGGAGGAGGAACAATCCGATCGTCCATGATCCAAAAAAAGGTAACAAAAACAAACTGCTGGAACTAGTAATGGCGTCTGGATTCTGTCACGGAATGCCAGGAGGAAACAGGGTAAGTTCCATGTGCAGTTTATTAGAAATAATAACAGAACAAAACAGGACAAAAACGTAGCAAAAGGTAATCCAACCTGACCACAGAAACCACAAACTGAGAAGACAAAACAATCCAGACGCAATGACAGACAGAGTGAGCATGGTATATATAGAGGATAATGAGTAAATGATAACAGGTGCTACTGATCAGAACAGAATTAACAAGCAATGACTATGGGAAATGGAGTTTAACACATACAACATAGAACAGACAGAGCGCCCTCAAGTGGCCAGTCCAGGGCACCACAACCAAACACCGTGACACAACTTCAGAGCTTTGGTGAAGGTGTAGATTATCAGTAAATAACCTACATTTGGGTCTATAGATCACACAAAGCTCAGAAGGCTTGGCATTTAATGCATGGGTCATATGGACTACATTTATGGTGTATTTTTGGTGTTTTATTGTCCTTTTTAGTCCTCGACAGTCGACACGTTAAAATGTCAGTGAGTTGAAGAGCTTCATGAATGTGTTTTAGCAATGTGTGAAACAATAACACCTGGACCTAGAATAACTATTTTCAATTTTTGATGTAATATTTGTGCAATCTGTTACAGTATGTTCTAATACAAAGAAATTATATTAACACCATACATGCAAACACTATTATTTGGGAAAGGAAAAATCTGCAGACAGCAAACAGAGGTTTTGAAAGACATGCCGATGAACTGTGGTAGTGGTAATCAGCAGATGAAATAGCAGTGAAATGAATACTTGAAGCCAGACTCTGATCTGAGCAATTTATTTTTAGCCAAACTGCTAACACATTTCTCTCTGTCTGCCCAGTCCTGCCAAAAAAGCAGGTGCTGTTACAGGTGCAACCTCTCTCTCTCTTACTCATTATCTCTAAACACAGGCAATCTAGGCCTCGCTCTCTCTGTCTCTCACTTTTTCTCTCTCTGCTTTTTCTCATTTTGCTCTTGTGTGTGTAATCCATACCTGAATGCGCGCCAGTCGTGTCTGCAAGCACCTGCGTCAGCTGGCCGTGCAAAACAACACACTCCACACTCTCCTCCACAGTCAACAGCCTCTCTGAGCAAAGCTGAATCCTACTCACACAAATGTCAGCCCCAATAAAAAGCCACACGGTGAGGGTGGTACACCACTTTTTTTATGTAGTAGGTTACTATATTTGAATAATATTGTAAATGTATGTAGCTAACTTGATAATTGATTCATTCCAAATTTATATGGTTTTCTTTCTTACATGTAAGAATATTGGATGGCCTGAAGGTAAGTAAGTTAAAAACAAATTTTCATTTTTGGGTAAACTATCAATTTAACCTATAACAGGAGATATTTAAAAAAAATATAAAATCGCTAGTTCCATCAATGACACTGGATGGGAATTTGGCCATAAACCCGTGCACACTGTGAAGAGTATTCAAAACGTTTGAACTCATTTACAGTTACATTTTCATGGGCACTTTAACAGGTACAGATACCTTTGCAAGTGAGTAATGAGGAATAATGAAGAATTAATACGCATTGCGCAGCCTCAGTGCCAATGCACAACATGAGGCACTGCAAATCCAAAGTTGATTTTTTTTTTGGTGTGTGTAGCAGGAAAGAGCTTGGCTCAATATTCAAATACTCGGCTAGATCTTGCGAGCAGTGCAGAGGGCTCACAACCCTACACTCCCCAGCTCACATATATATGCTACGGGGTGATTCATGTATAGTTTATGGGGGTTATTCATATGTGTTATATTTGCAGCAGCAATATATCTTGCATGCTCACAGTAGGATGTTGTGGATGTATTGGCTGTAGCAAGTCTTGGTACTTGCTCTGCTGCAGCAACAGGGTAGCATATCTATTCCGCCAAGACCAAACACATTAACATTGTACATTACCATGCCAGTCCCTACGAGAGTTGTCAGAAATACAATTAATTTGTGTATTGGCTAAATGAAGCTAAGCTATCACATTATCTAGTACGACTTCACAAAAACTTGTCAGGCTGAAATGTTTGCATGACATTATAAAGTAGTAAAGTAATGGATTCCAAATTGTGAGGACTAATTGACTAACTGATTGGAGAAAGTCATCATATGTCACCAGAGAGAAGTGTCAAAATAAAGTAGTTACTATGTCAAAAAAAAAACATATGGACAAATAGTTCACAATAACATCATTAAAATGAATGAAAATACATCCATTTCATCCTGACTGAAAAAGAACAACTGAATAGAACGAAACGTTTCAAGTGAGTTCATATGCACTTAGTGATAGCTAACATCATTGGTTCTCAGATGTCACATGACTGATCACATTGTTTTACGAGAAAGTGATAATGACATTGAATTATGATGTCACGATCTCTAGGGCAGCAGCGCTCCAAGAGTATTCTGCTAAACATCTCCTTTTGTGTTCTAAAAAAGAAATTAAAGTCATACAGGTTTAGAATGACTTGAGTGAATAAATGAAGTGAAAATTTCTTTAATCCAAAAAGAACAATCAGCATGTGTTTTTTTTTTTTTTTTTTTTTTTTCTTGCTGAAATGCTCTGTGCGGTGTGAGGTCTCATGTACGACATTTGTAAATGTTGAAGCAATTGAGTGAGAGGTTATTATGACCCAGTCGGTCAAGCTGACCCCTGGCTCATGCCAAAAATCAACTGACCTTTGCCTAAAATAAAAAAGAGAGAGTGCGAGAGACAACAGAAAGATAGAGCGATCGCATCTTTTAAGATGAGCTACGTCACTCTATCACCAGTAAACACCTGCAGAAGTGCTGCAGGCTCAACAGAGCTGTACGTGTTGTCATGGCTACGGGGGCGTGTGATCAAGGAGCGTGTTGTGTTGAAGAGCTATTATTATTTGGCTGACCTGTAAACCACAGACGGGTTGGTGCTCTCCATGCAGTTTTGTTTTTGAGAAAAATAAACTACAGTGAAAACGGTTGGACTCTACACTGCACTATATCGCACTAGCCCCAAACAATGCACAAAGGGGCCCGGACAACTGTGCATCATTTAGACTATTTGGTAAGAATATAAACGTCATAGTCTGAAAAAGCTCCTGTCTCTCTCTGTTCCTTCCATATGTCCCAAAGTTTCCTAGAGTAGGGTTTAACTTTGGTTGTTGACATTGAAGGGACATGGACTACCAGCAGCGGGGAATAAATTGGACAGAAATTATATTTGAGTTTTGTTATGTTCTGTTCCTTTACAAAGTGCATGGCAAAACTTCTGCCAGCCACTGGCACAGCTTGTGACTGAGAACAGAGTGTGGCATACCGCTGCCCCTGAGGACCCATGTACCAGAAACACACGACTGCGCAAAACTGCAGTCATACGCCTGGACACAATCAACACAATAACAGGCTTTCTGCTCACACCAGGGGGTTTAGTAGTGGAGGAATAAATACAGAGATTGTTTTTCTCTTGCTATATCTTTCGTTGGCGTGTGTAAGGATGATGTCATAAGGCACTGATCTGTCCGGATAGACTCAGCCACTGGTGTCAGGAACTTGTGGTGTTTATGTGTGTGCTTTGTCCTCAGGTCTGTACTTTCTGTTCTCTGAAATGTTGTTGACTAAGACTGAGGCAAACACACACACACTGACCAACAAAGAGAGAGTGTGTGACCTGTCTGTCGATTGATCTCTCTATACATCTACCTATCTGTCTGTTTACTGTACCTGCCTGAATGTCTGTTTATCACCTGTCTATTACATGTCTATCTATCGTCTGTCTATCTATATATCTATCTGTCTATCTATATATCTACCTGTCTATCTATTGAAAGACTGTCTATCACGTGTCTACTATCACCGTCTGTCGATCCACACGATCTGTCTACGATCGCCTATATAACCGTCTATCTCCATGGTCGGTCTACACCGCTAATCGTCTATCACCTATTGGCTATCTATCGCCTGTCTGTCTATCAACATATGTATATTTATAGCAATGAATAATATCCCTCGCATCTATCTATATATCTATCTATCTATCTATCTATTATCTATCTATCTATCTACTATCTATCTATATATTTTCACCTGTCTGTCTATTACACTATCTGTCTATCTATGCCTGTGTCATCACCAATGGGCTATCTAGAGCCTGTCTATCACGGTCTACTCTCCTGTCTGTCATCTATTGCCTGTCTGAGCATCACCTCTCGCTATCTAGCACCTATATGGATAACTATCTCCTGTCTGTCCATATATTGCTACTGCTGTCTCTCATTGTTTATCTCATAACCTGTCTGTCTATCTCTCACATGTATATCTATCGCCGCTGCTCCATTATTGCTGTCTGTCTATCACCTATATGTCTATCTATCACTGTCAGTCTATATATCAGCTGTCATTTTCACCTGTCTATCTATTGCCTGTCTGTCTATCTATTGCCTGTCTATCTGTCACCTGTCTGTCTATCTATCTCCTGTCTGTCTATCACCTGTCTATCTATCGCCTGTCTCATTCACCTATCTGTCTATCTATCGCCTGTCTGTCGGTCCACCTATCTGACTAACTATAAGTTTATCGCCGCCTCTCATCACCTATCTGTCTATCTATCACATGTCTATACTATCTCCTGTGTCGACATATGCCCGACTGTCTCTCACTACTGTTCTACATATCCTGTCTGTCTATCACATGTCTATACATCTGCAGTGCTAATTTGTAAATTAATAATTGCCTGTCCAAAACAGCATTACAAAGGCGCTGGACCGCCACTGAAAATACACTTAGTTTCCCGGAACATTCAATGACGGCACTAAACGTGGATGCCACAATTATAAGAGTTAATTATTTTTGAATTATTGAGTGGCAAAAATAAAAAGTAAAACACTTGCGCTTGAAATTAGGCTAGTCTTACTCTTATCGTATGGACAAAAATGAGTACTTTAGTTTCAGCTGTCGATCGCGCCCGGTGCCTTGCTGCACTCACACAAACACACACCACATACGCAACTCGATTGACATCGCAGTCTGTTCAAATACAAAAATAAAATACAGTCACCAAAAAATATAAAAGGTTACATTGGTCAATTTAAATAGTCCGTGGTATAACTTGTCCGCTTTGTATTTTTGCTCATGTGAAGAGGATATTCTATCGATATATGAACGCGCGTGAAGTACAAATCCTCTACATTATAGATAATAGTTTCATTCAAATACATCATGAATATGGAAACATTAGGATTTGTGCCGAATGAGAGGTACGTGAGCCCAATTAACGCCTGGTACTTTCAGTTTCGCTTTGTTTTGGTTTCTTTAGGTTTATATACTGATACTTACCTTATTGATACTTACCTGGCAGGAGAGACACCATGATCAAGAAGGTGGTTCACCCAGGGTGAGGCTCGGTCATTGCACTCCGGTTGTGCTGACCCCTGCGAATTCCCCAAATGTGGGAATCTCGACTGCATAATTTATGGTAGTGGAGGACTGCGTTCGCACTCTCCCCTGAATTTTTTTGGGGAAGTCGTTGCCTAATGGTTCGAGAGTTAGACTCGTAACCCAAAGGTTGCGGGTTTGAGTCTTGTACCGGCAGGGATTGTAGGTGGGGGGAGTGAATGTACAGCGCTCTCTTCCACCTTCAATACCATGACTGAGGTGCCCTTGAGCAAGGCACCGGACCCCCAACTGCTCCCTGGGCGCCGCAGCAAAAAATGGCTGCCCACTGCTCCGGGTGTGTGTTCACGGTGTGTGTGTGTTCACTGCTGTGTGTGTGTGCACTTTGGATGGGATAAATGCAGAGCACTAATTCCTAGTATGGGTCACCATACTTGGCCACATGTCACTTCAATTTCACTATATATATTTATTTCATTCTTGTTCTGTTCTGAATACCGTTACATTTATATGATTTGTTTTCGAGTGAGCTATACTAACATATAGCAATGTTTATAGTGTTTATAATGTTTATACATTATAATATTTAACTTTATTTGGTACTATTTCTGGTATTATTGCACTCTCTCCAAATGTTCTGCTGCTCACAAAACAATAAGCAGTAAGCACCAATCAGTGAGAGCAAGTTTGAGCTTAAGAAAGCTGAATGGTCATGGTCAAAAATATGCTGAGGACCAATACATAACCTCAAAGAATTACTGGAACGCAAAAATCCAGCTCAAATTAAGCACTGCCTATCTGTCTATCTATCTCCTGTCTGTCTATCTATCACCTGTCAGTCTATCACCTATCTGTCTATCTGTCTCCTGTCTGTCCATCTATTGCCTGTCTGTCTATCTATCGCCTGTCTGTCTATCACCTGTCTGTCTATCACCTATCTGTCTATCTATCGCCTGTCCGTCTATCTACCGACTGTCTGTCTATATATCCGCTATCAATCTATCTCCTGTCTGTCACCTGTCTGACTATGTATCGCCTGTCTGTCTATCGCCTGTCTGTCTATCACCTGTCTATCTATCGCCTGTCTGCCTATCTACCGACTTTCTGTCTATCTATCATCTGTCTATCTTTCGCTTGTCTATCTATTGCCTGTCTGTCTACCACCTATCTGTCAATCTATCTCCTGTCTGTCTATCTTTCAACTGTCTGTCTATCTATTGCCTGTTTGTCTATCACCTCTCTGTCTATCTATCTCCTGTCTGTCTATCTATCGCCTGTCTATCTCTCAGTCACTTGTCTATCTTTCGCTTGTCTATCACCTGTCTGTATATACAGTATATCCATCCATCTGCCCGTTTGTCTAACTATATTGTCCATCCATCCATCCATTAATTTATTACAATTGAGTACTCTTTTATTTTGTATATGAGATTACTAATGAAGAGTTGTTACCCCTGTTGCTAAAAGAAGAATAATGCAGTTATTCTTATACTTGAGATATTATGAAATGTCAAAAATTATTCAAATATCAAAATCTCTGTCTGTCTGTCTTTCTGTCTGTCTGTCTGTCTGTCTGTCCGCCGGTCCGTCCGTCCGTCCATCCATCCGTCCATCCATCCATCTATCTATCTATCTATCTCTGTCCGTTCATCCATCTGTACATCTATCTGTCTGTCTGTCTATCTACATTTCAGATACAGGCAATCAGATTTATTAATATATTACTGTTTTAACCTGTTGATTTTTTATCACAAGTGTCATATAATGTGAAACAACTGTTTGCCATTCAAGCTCATCATGCATTTGTTATGAATGCATATGTTCGTCAATTTTAAAACGATAAAAGGAATACATTCTAATGAAATAAAGCACCTGTCTTTTGAAAAGGTGAAATACAGGGTGTCTTCAGCCTACACTGAAATATTATAACTTTGTGAGTAATTCTATATGAGCTGTTAAGCCTCACACTGTCCTGTCTGTGTTCCCTTTCGTGTCCCCTCGTTGATCCCGTGCAGGTGTGCAGTGATGCCCCTTAATTAACTTGGGAAGTGTTTAAGATACACGATGTTCTCTCCAGACATGAACCAGATCCTCGAGAGCACAACAAGGAGAGAAGAGTAGGTGGAGGAGGAAAAGTGATAGAGATAAATACAGGCTAACAGAACAGTGTCATGCTCACATAGTACATATGACCTCAATCAAAATCTATGAACACTTTCACAACAATTAATTTGACTTGTAATTAAAATCAAGCAGATTAGGTAGTAATTGATTTAATCACTTATTATAAAAAGCAAATGGGATGATGATGATGAATTGTGTGTTCATGAATATTAATGTATATGTGTCAATATGACCCTCCATATAGCTGTACATGTGTATGAGTGACAGCTCTCTCCGGAGAGCCCCTTTCATTCTCCTCTCGTCTCCCGGCCGGACACTACACTCCCTTCCTTCATTGCTTGTCCATCTCGTGGGAGGGGAATCAATTATTTTTTTAATAAGAGTTCCAATTAGTTCTACGCACATTGTACTAAATATAAGCCTTATTGTCATGATCTAATAAGCAGAAGGCCGGAGTTTGACCCCTGTCAGATGAGCGCTGGGTGTTGCGTTAAGGCCCTCATAGCTTTTGAACACCGAGTACAATTCATTACAGAGACCCAGTGTAACGAGACAAGCCCACCACACGTCAACACGAGGCCTGTCAACCCCACTGGCATGGGGAAGGAAATTATTTGGTAACACTTTATTTCGATAGTCCACTTTAGACATCTATTAACAGTAAGTAACTTTGCAAACTACATGTCAACTAGCAGTTAGTAGAGTATTAGACTGTCTGCTTAATATCTTCTAACACTTTCTTTGTCAACTTATTCTACTAATCCTAAACCTACCCTAACAGTCTACTCTGAGAGTTAGTAGACATGTAGTTGCAAATTAATGAGAATTAGGTGACATGTAGTTACAAAGTTACTTATAGTTAATAGAATGTCTAAAGTGGACTATCGAAATAAAGTGTAACCAATTATTTTTATCTTGTCAAGTGGGATCGTGAAAGTTTGTGTGAAATGTGTGTGTAGAATGACAGTGTACGACTGACAGAATGTCCCCTCCTTAGTAATTGACTTGTATGCTCTGCACTATAATCAAATTACACACTTCACCTTAAACAATAACAGAAGAAAGATTTCTTGGCATATTTGTTAGAATGACAGATCTGGGGTCAAGTCAAGTTAAGTCATCTTTATTTAAATAGCGCTTTACGCAATACAGGTTGTGTCAAAGCAGCAGTGTTAAAAAGGAAAATAGTGCATCGATAATGCAGGAGGACAATAGTAAACAGGGGTAAGATACTATGTTCATTTATGAGGGGACATTGTTATTGTTATCTAAAATTTTAACTAAAATATAACATGCCCCCCCCCCTCACAAAAGATTAACAATTGATTTTAATTTAAATAAAGCTGAATTAAAATACAAAATAAATATCCTAATAAAAAACAAAATATACAAATATATGTTCAAATCGTGAATAAAAAAATAATATAATATATCAAAGATTTACACAGGAAATATTAATTGTGGTCAATGTACCATGCAGAGAAATTTTTGGCATCTCATATTTATATTATTATTTCAGTGTCATGCACGCTTTTCAACAGTATATATGTCAGTTAAAAATTAGTTCAACTTTTTAAATATATTCAAACATTAATAGTTTCAAAAATAAATACACTAAATATATTAAATAAGTAATAAATCTGGGTCCTATAAATATGTTTATATTATATTTATAAAAGTGCACTTTTGATGGCCACACATTAGTTCCATCTAAAAGCCGACTTTGCTTTAAAACACTAACTTTATGCGACTTGCCTGTGTGAGGGCCAGATGGTAATCTTGATTCAAAATTACTGCTCTTCAAATTCACAGAAATAGAAATGTTGTTTAAACGAAATACAGGTATGACACATAAATCAAAAATTGAAACATACTTTGTAAACATTATATTCAGAATATACAATCATTATGATTTACGAACATCTGGCATTGTAAACAGAGTCATCTATCTTGACTAGGGACAGTTATGTTTCGGCATGTTGAATAAGGAATTCGGTGTTCTAAAAAACAAAACACCACCCCCCCCCCCCCCCCAAGGACAATGTTCACATAACAGATCTGCTCTGTTTCTGCCATGCCCTGCCCACACAGACCCGCTCTATTCCTCCAGTGTCTTTAGTGTAAGCCCTGCTTCTCACTAGAGCTGCACACACATACATCAGATAAAAATCTCTGCGGTTTCCAGCTCTTTTGAGTCCTGCTACACTCTGACTCAAGGTCTTTCTGCACCACACAAGAATCAGATACTGGCATGAATGCGTGGGCCTCAGAGTGTTCTGGTGCTGCGGCACAAAAGTCCTTTTTTTAGAGCACCTTGACAGACGTCAGCGCTAACGCACACCATATCCATGTTGCGCAAAAGATGAAAACTGAGAATAAATGTAAACAATCAGAAGAGCTGAACCATTAAGAGCTACTTCATTCCGACTAAAGTGTTTCTGAACAGAAACATAACCTTTTTTTTAAGGAAAACATGGTTTGTCTGGTACCCTCACAAAATTATGGACCCCCCAGGTCAAAAAAATATATCTTTATTTATTGCACATTGCTGGAACATATGAAAGCTTGTTTCCGCTATTGGTTAAAAACGTTTTTTTTAAGTACCTGCAACTTTTTATCACAATTCTGATGTTTCCTCACCATTCTAAGTTCATATCTCACAATTCAGCGTTTTTCCTCGCAACTCACAAATGTGAAATATAAAGCCAGAATTTAAAGATATAAACTCGCAATTCTGAGAAAAACAAATGTCAGAATTGCAAGATGTTAACTCACAATTACGAGATTATAATTCAAACCTGCAAAAGAAAATTCGGAATTGTGAGATATAAAAACAATATTTATTTATTTATACATGATAGGTAGATAGATAGATAGATATACAGACAGACAGACAAGACAGATTGATAGACAGACAGACAGACAGACGATGATAGACAGACAGACAGCACAGACAGACAGAACAGGACAGACAGACAGACGATAAGATAGGACAGACAGACAGACAGAAGACAGACGATAGATAGACAGACAGCCAGCAGGAGAGGGAGAGACAGACAGGACAGACAGACGATAAAGAAGACAGACAGAACAGACAGAGGAGAGACAGAACAGACAGACAGATCGATAGATAGACAGACAGACGACAGACAGACAGACAGATAGATAGATAGATAGATAGATAGAGGACAGACAAGACAGACGATAGATAGACAGACAGACAAACAGACAGACGATAGATGACAGACAGACAGACAGACAGACAGACAGGAACAGAGCGAGATAGATAGATAGATAGACACGGAACGGACGGGGGACGGGACGGACGATAGACAGGACAGACAGACAGGACAGACAGACAGGACAGACAGACAGACAGACAGACAAATAGATAAGACAAGATAAGATAGATAACTCAATTATTCTTCTTTTAGTAACAGGGGTAACAACTCTTAATTAGTAATCTCATATACAAAATAAAAGAGGACTCAAATGTAATAAATGAACTGTGTAAATAACTTAATTCTTCATTTTGCATCATGACAAACTCATATAAAAGTGTGGAGGAAACTGAGGAAAAGGTATTGGTGTGCAAAAAAGAAACACCGACTTGGAATTCAAGTGATGGCTCTGTTGCGGCAGCATTATTAGCAGTTATTAGTGTGCTTTAAAACAGCATGTACATGTTCTTTACTTGGTCCAGAAATTGATTCAATGGTCAAGACTTTGTCAGTCTTCACATAATGTGATACAATATGTCTAAGTGGGAAAAATAGAAACATTAATGTCCCGAGTGATTTAATCATCAAAATGATCAGAATCTAGTGTGGCAGAAAAATTAGATTTTACATTTATGACGCACAGGTTTAAAAATGCTTCAAATCCACTCCAAGCCACGTAAAATGTCAATGCCATATTCAGCCTAACGCATTATCTGTGCATGCTTGTATCATATGCCTGAGTGTATTTTAAGAGCCAGCCCTAAGTCTGTAATTGCACTTAATTTGGTCCACCATTATTCAGTTACTGTTCCTGCTTTTGTGTTGGGTAAACATTGAAATACAGCAAAGTGTTTCGCAAAGCGAACACACAGATGCTCTAAACACAAGTGAGGATAGTTAACATAAACACAAATTTTTCAGACAAGGGGTCACTGGAGGAAAGGTCACCACCGGATTGTTGATTCACATGTAAATATATAAAAATGTGACTGTTACTTCCCAGTCTAGTTCGACAGCTACTGTATGTTTGTATTTTCTTGCCAGATGTTATCCATTTACTTCGGGGAAAAACATGCTGCTGCTATTTTTCTTTGAATCATACTTTACATTGAAGCACGGGTGTCATTTCTTAAGTGTTGTCACATGAAAAGATATAATATTTACAAAAATGTGAGGGGTGTAATCACTTCTGGAGATACTATATATATATATATTTGAATTCTTTAAAGAACTCTCTTCTGTGGTAAGACTCTTCTATGGTGTTATAAGATAACACAGTTTAGATAATTTCAGAATTTCATGTGTTGCAACCCCTTTTGAATGTTTTGTTTGTCTCTTTGCTTATAAAGGTTGTGTTCATTGTTAAAATTACAAAAAATGATTTTGGGATAAACGCAATAATGTGAGCTGTGATTACATTGTCCCAACAAAAAATCAAATAAATAATATTGATAAAACTAGATCACTCAATTTCCAGAAATGCCTTTATTTTTTATATATACTGTATCAACATTACACATCTCGTGACAAAGTGAGAGGTTAAGACATGGTAATAGGTGAGGAAATCTGCAATATGGATCTAAACTGACCTAAATCTGGAGAACTGTCTCCATTAATCCTTCAAAATAATTTAAGAAAACATTAATTTCCTAAATGTATACATTAGTATTAATATATTTTTTGCTTCACTCAATGCTTATTTGGTCTGGTTTCTTTTGGTTCTTTGCGTTTCTTGGAATTAGTTTTTTAACAAACAACAAAGATCATTGTGCCAGACAAATGTTTTACACTATGTAAACTATCCAAGGACCATCCGAATCCACTAAGAAATAAATAGCTTTAAATAAGTAATTTCTAATGTAAATATCACATTCATTTCACAATAAACAGAAAAAAAAAAAAAAAAAATTTTTTTTTTTTTTTCCCAGATATTATGTATCAAAAGTGCACAAAGTGCAAAAAATTAAGATCAGATAATTTATTGCACACAAGTATTTAATGTTTGAAAGAATTCATGCTAATGAGAAATTATAAATATATACTAGATTAAAATATCACTCTTTATATAGTACACCTGTATTACATGTTCAGACAGAAAGACATGCTTCTGTAATGCCAGACACATGTCCACATTGTCCAATATCTTTGCATAATTTGAAATACCACACTCATATCTTGATCACATACAGCAGATCAAGTAGATCACATACAGTTGATCAGGTACAGTAATAGCTTTTTCTTCTTGCAAAATGTTGCATTTGTTCACGCTCTGTTGGGGCCAGTCTCATCCGAATCAGGATCCTTCACACTGTCCTCACTTGGCAAGGACTCTTCACCAGAAGAATGGGAGCTGAAATCTGCCACTCCTGACTCCTGGTCACTATTTCAGGGGGGAGGGGGGGGGGGGGGGGGGGGGGGGGGCATCAGAGCTTTTTTTGGTTGTCTTCAAACAGGGCAAAGCTCTGCGCTTTCTCTCTCTCCTTGTTGTAGGGTGAAAACATTGGGAGCACCACCTATAAAGCCACCGATGTAATCCTGAGGAGTATTGGCCAGGCTTGTATCTAAAGGTAACGACCACAGGGCCTGCTTGCTCTCCAACACACCCTTTTGCATGTAAAGGGTTTTTGCACGCTCCTTATCCAGAACAGCCAGTTTCTGCAAAGGTAAAATACTTGATCACTGAAGTTAAAAAGGCAGACTTTGTGTGGATGATAATTCTGCATTTGTAGAACACGCATATTTAAAGGAACATGCATAATAAAATACATCAAAAAATTATTAACAGTTACTGAAATGTTACTCAATCTCAGGCCAGCCGAGATGTAGATGAGTTTGTTTCTTCATCGAAATTTAGCATTACATCATTTGCTCACCAATGGATTATTACTTGTGGATTATTGTGATGTTCTTATCAGGGCTCGTCTTCTGATGGCACCCATTCATTGCAGAGGATCCACTGGTAAGCAAGTGCTAAATTTCTCCAAATCTGCTACGATGAAAAAACAAACTCATCTTGGATGGCCTGAAGGTGAGTACATTTTCAGCAAATTTTCATTTTTGGGTGAACTATTCGTTTAAGTAAACAAGGTGGTCTTCACAATTTCATTGTGATTTAAAAGAGATTCAAATCAAATGATTTTTTAGGCAAATATCTGGTGTTCTACCTGCTCACAGAGAGCCAGATCTTCCTCAAGTCGTTGCGTTTCCTCTTTTACAGTCATCAGACAATCTAGCTCAGACTGACGTGGGTGCAACTCACGATCAAAACGGTTATACAACCTTCTCCAGTATCTAAACACAGAAAAGACAAACAATTTTTGCAGTTAAACAAACAAATACCATAGATCAGTTACTCTGACTTTTAAAAACAAATTAATACTTAGGACTAAAGAGAAAAACCGCATGATAAAGAGAATAAAAATATGTATTATTAGTGTATATTTCATTGTGGAGAAGAAAAAACAATTTAACATGTTATGACATACTTAAAACAGTAGGGGGCAGTTCTGGGCCTTAGAAGTCCCTGATTCTGGCTCTGATCAGGTTTGAACAGAGGGTTCATGAAATCCAGCTTGTTCTCCCATAAATGAGGCCATATGGAATGAGTTTTCTCTTTGATGCTACAGAAACACAAAACAAAAAACACATGCAATAAAACGTGTTCAATACATGCAGAGAATACTGGCATACCCCGTATCATACATTTTGGCAAATTAAGTTTTGACATCATGCCATCAAATACACAGGACAATTACCACAGATCTTTCCTCTCCTTCTGGCTGTTACAAATGAAGTTGCCATAGTGACAGGAGTAGATGTGGTTGTGGATGCTGATTAGAAACTTCTCATTGTACTCAAAATAACAGGGAAACTGTTCCATAAGCTGCCATAAACAGTCCAGGAACTGGTCTATGACAGGTGACACTTCCTTTGCTTCTCCATCAAGATGACCACATCTGAAATGCCATAAAGTTACTTACATTTAGAATGAGCACTTTTGAGCTAATACATCAGAAAACCTCTGTAAATTATTCAATGAAGGCCAACCTGTGTGAAAACTTGTGTCCAAAAGAAACCCAGTCTTTCTCAATCAGCACCTACACATAAAATAAACAGAATAAAATACCACTCCAAAGTAAGATCAGTAAGCTCTTTTTAAAAAAAGAAATCGATAGAAATCGATACTCGGCATGGATGAATTAAATAGATAAAAAGTGACAGTTAAGATTTTTAAAAAAATAATGAATATTTCAAAATAAATACGTGCTTTTTAAACTTCTAATCCACCCCAGAAAATTCAACTGATAATAAAAAGAAAGCTTATGAGCACCAAATCAGCATATTAGAAGGATTTCTGAAGGATCATGGAATAAAAGACTGACATAATGATGCTGAAAAAGAGGTATTTTGATGCAGTCTTGGTGCAGGCCTTCTTTAAAAAAAACATTAAGAAATCTTACCAACCACAAACTTTTGAAAGATAGTGTACTGTGACGGTTTTTTAAAGCAAAAGGTCAATTCCTATGTAAAGATTCTTCCTCTTATCCCAACTATGAGTAAGTCATTTGTAAGCTCACTTCCTAAAAAAAGTGTAAACACTGGCGCTTTCACAACATTAATCTATTTGTGTGAGCATCCTGATCATGCTGCTTTGTTGATCAATAAAAGGCAGGAACTGCTGGTAAAACCTGCTTGAAAACAAGCAATATTTCAGCAATTCTAGTTAGTGCTGGTTGTGCATTAAATGACACACTTCATCGTTGTAAATTAATTCTATGCATCTGCACATTCAGCACCTTCTGTTACCAGTGTATCAGGAAATGAGATGGTATTCGCAGACTGAACTAATCTGTGCTAGAAAGTATGTTCTTCCTTTTATGTTGACCCCATATGAGGGTACATTTCTAAGAAAATATGATTTTCCAAACTGAGCCCGGCTATTGAATGAAACCTCTCCAGCAGAGATCCAGCCAGAGTCAATCCTTATGATTAAATGAGTAAGACCCACACAGGCAGCCTGTCAGTTATGCATCTTCTTACACTGTGAACTCTTGTGACTTGTACTTTCGGAGTAAAGTTTACAAGCTACAGTGCAGCATGCTCTTGTTTACCATCAGTCCCTTGAGGGTCCTGTAGTAAGGGTCCAGAAGCACACTGGCCACAGAGCACACCTGAGCCGTCCTATCCCAGCCATCAGAACAATGAACCAAGACGCTGACCCCTTCCTCTGCCACGGCCTGTGCACGTGAGAACATGAAATCAGTATCAGAGCACCCATGCATGGGCTGAAGAACTCTCAAAGGGATCTTTTACCTTAGATATGAAGATTCCAACCTCCATGATCGATTTGATGTGTCTCAACCAGTCTGAATTTTCAAGCCCCATGAGAAATTCTCCCATGGAGGGAGAACGCAGTGCCGAAACTAAAAAAACCACAACAGACATTTTGAGAAGATCCAGACAAATTCACTGCTAAAGTTAAGTTTATATATGATCTGATGAAAACCAGGAGCTTGATTGAGAATTTACATTAGGGAACTGATATGAGGAATATTTTTGGATATCCGTAGTTTAGAGACCTCTTCTTTAAAGTGCTCAATATTTACTTTGGCTTTGCAAAGAAAGCTAGTCTAGTGCCTCATATGTGCATCACTCTGTGAGTGTCCTCTTATTTATGTTACCTTGCCAAACAAAAAACAAAAAAAAAACAAAAAAAAAAAAAAAAAATTATACATACATAAAATTGGCTTGGATGACAGTGCGTGCTTATGCTCATTAGTTATTATGACAACCAAATGAATTTGTATTTCTAAAAGTGGCATTGATTCTTTTTCTCCAAACAAACATAAACATTCCCTGAGAGCACTGAAACTTTGATATGCCAACAGTTCAAATGTGATAAGAGTATTTAAGGGCTGGTGACGTCCCATGAGAACACTCCAGATGAGGGCTCAAGCCAATATACTGACAAACCTGGTCACTCTTGGTGGCAGAGACCAAACTAACTGTACAGTATTTTAAGGAAACTGCCATTCTAGGAAGAATCAAGCGTGTTGTAATTAGATCTCAAACAGCCGCAGAGTCTCTGCTGGAATTATTGGACCAGATGACTCCCTAGTGTTTTCTGAGTCAAAATGCTATCACACCCAGTACCACTATTATTTATTCAACACTGGAAGATTTCATTCTCACGCCCTCCTTTTCTCAATCAGGCCAAAAGGGTCTCCGATCGTCAAGTCAACAAAACAAAAATAGGCGAGGAATAAAACCCAGATGGATTCAAAGCACCCCTACAACACAATCTGCTTTGCCAAGAAACTCTCCTGTGGTACAATCAATGGTTCACTGCAGAACATCTTTGTTATAGACAGTAAAATGCTAAGTGGTCTTAAGTCTTGGTTTTTTAAATGCACTATGGGAAGAAATGAAGGAGAGCTGCTTCTGGTTCAAGCTGGTCTACACTCCTAAAAACAGTTTTGGCATCCATGGTTGCATGAGATCTTTAACCTTTTCCAAAAGGATCTTTATAGTGTAAAAAAGGTTCTGCAGAATATTAAAATGTTCTTCACATTAAGGGGAAAAAATGGTTCTTTTAAGAACTGTTAACTGAAAAGTCTTGGGGGAGAACCAAAAATAGTCTCTCTATAGCACAAATGCAAAAAAAAACCCTTTTGAAACCTTAACAGAAGGATCTTCCAGAGCATAATACTACAGTGGCTTATAAGGTGAAATTTATTTTCTCACTTAATAAGCTGGAGACAATACCCTCTATGAGTTTCTGCTGACTGTTCCTCATCACATGGATGTTTTCAATGCCAATGAACTGGAACTTAATGTTGCAGTAGTTGTCCTCATTTTCGTAGCCTTTGCCCGCAGCTCGGTTTGCCATTGCATTTAGCTGGAAATAAATGAGTCTTACATAAAGTGTCTTTCATGTGTAATTTTGCTATCTGGTCCATCATATACTGATATAAAGTGGACTGACCTTGGGTCTGGTGTCTACAACATACATGAATCTGCTGCCAGGATTAGACTTCATGATGGCCTGCAGCATTTGCTCGTCCTCCAGGCAGCGAGCACTGAAGCCAGAAAGAGGCTGACTGCTGCGACATATCGTGGCCTAAAAAAAAAGACATCACATGAGTAGGTGTTAGCATAAGTTGGCATCCTGTGGTGTCATGTTTTATTTTTAAGACACCATTAATGGTCCTTGTTCATTAGGTACCCTAGAAAAGTGAAGTCATGACAAATAAGTGTTGGACAAAATAGTTTTAGTGGTACAGTGTTTCTTTAGTGTGAAAGGTGGTCCTTTAATAAAAAAAAACATTTTAAATAAATATAGAAATATATGTATTTATTAATTATTAATATGGTACACAAATAAATATTTAAATGTAATTAATAAATAAAACAAAGTTTTAATGTTTTCAAAAGTAGTAAAATGGGCACTGGACAGCTCAAAGTAATTACCCAGCCTGTCCTTTCATGTTTGATCAATAAATTCAGCTTTCTGAACAAATGGAAATGGGCACACAGCATTTAAAAGAATTAAAAGATAAATAAGGAAATACATTTTAATTAAATGTAAAAGTATAATATTTTAATATATTTGTTAAAAATTGAAACAAAAAACGATTATTTTTTTAATTTAAAATAATTGTAAAAAAAAAAAAAAAAAAAAAAAAAAAAAAAAAAACAAAAAAAACTCAAAATTATATATATTATTAATACTTCCATAAAATAAACTCTGCTCAATCGAGTAAAATGCAATAATTCAGCCTAAGAGTAATTCCCAGTCTGATCCTGTCATGCTCGATTAATAAATTCAACTTAAAGAGCAGAAGATCACACTGTCCTCTCTGTGGAATGGGCACTTCATGAGAATTTGGCCCTGGTCTCATAAAACTCTAAAGGCTGAGCTTGCATTATTACTTTTTTAGACACTGTTCTAATCATATTTTGGGATTAACGAACCATGAATGGGGAGATATTAAACTATAACTGACCCCTTTGGGCCTCACCAGCATGATCCTAATGTGGAAGTCACACACAAGTTTCTCCATGTGGTTTGAATTTGTGTGTCCAAAAGAAAACACAGAGACTCCGAGGAGAATATTTGACCTCAATGAAATGAAATGTCTTTTAAAAGAGTGCCGAACCCAAGAGGGTGCAGAAAGAACTTGACCTTGCTTTTAAAATATCCATTATTGCTGTAAATCACAATGCACGCACATGCTGCATGACACATTTAGTATCTAGCCATGGTAAATTAACTACAATTTAATGTTTAACTGACTGCAAGTTTGAGTTGGGAGTAGAACAGTGCACTTTCTTTGTAAAGAAACCAAATCAAGTTGGAGTTTAATGCAAAATCAAGCTGCATCACATTAATGGTCCATCAGAAATTAGGTATCTACAGTATACAGTGGTGTGAAAAAGTGTTGGTCCCCTTCCTGATTTCTTATTTTTTTTTGCATGTTTGTCACACTTTAATGTTTCAGATCATCAAACAAATTTAAATATCAGTCAAAGATAACAAGTAAACACAACATGCAGTTTTTAAACGAAGGGTTTTATTATTAAGGGAAAACAAAATCCAAAACTACATGGCCTGTGTGAAGAAGTGTTTGCCCCCCAGTTAAAACTGTGGTTTATCACACCCGACTTCAATTTCTCTAGTCACACCCAGGCCTGATTACTGCCACACCTGTTCGAAATCAAGAAATCTCTTAAATAGGACCAGCCTGACAAAGTGAAGTAGACCAAAAGATCCTAAAAAGCTAGACATCATGCCGAGATCCAAAGAAATTCAGAAACAAATGAGAAAGAAAGTAATTGAGATTTATCAGTCTGGAAAAGGTTATAAAGACATTTCCAAAGCTTTGGGACTCCAGCGAACCACAATGAGAGCCATTATTCACAAATGCCAAAAACATAGAACAGTGGAGAATCTTCCCAGGAGTGGCCGGCCGACCAAAATTACCCCAAGAGCTAACACCCAAAAAAACAACAAAGAAGGGGGGGGCATACGACTCATCCAGGAGGTCATAAAAGAACCCATAACAATATCTAAAGAACTGCAGGCCTCGCTTGCCTCAGTTAAGTTCAGTGTTCATGACTCCACCATAAGAACGAGACTGGGCAAAAATGGTCTGCATGGCAGAGTTCCCAAACGAAAACCGCTGCTGAGCAAAAAGAAAATAAAGGCTCGTCTCAGTTTTGCCAGAAAAAATCTTGATGATCCCCAAGACTTTTGGGAAAAAACTCTGTGGACTGACGAGACAAAAGTTGAACTTTTGGAAGGTGTGTGTCCCATTACGTCTGGCGTAAAGGTAACACTGCATTTCAGAAAAAGAACATCCTACCAACAGTAAAATATGGTGGTGGTAGAGTGATGGTCAGGGGCTGTTTTGCTGCTTCAGGACCTAGAAGACTTTCTGTGATAAATGGAACCATAAATTCTGCTGTTCACCAAAAAATCCTGAAGGAGAATGTCCGCCATCTGTTCGTGACCTCAAGCTGAAGCGAACTTGGGTTCTGCAGCAGGACAATGATCCAAAACACACCAGCAAGTCCACCTCTGAATGGCTGAAGAAAAAACAAAAATGAAGACTTTGGAGTTGTCCTAGTCCAAAGTCCTGACCTGAATCCTATTGAGATGTTGTGGCATGACCTTAAAAAGGAGGTTCATGCTTGAAAACCCTCCAATGTGGCCGAATTAAAACAATTCTGCAAAGAAGAATGGGCCAAAATTCCTCCACAGCGCGTGTTTGTAACACAGACTCATTGCAAGTTATCGCAAAAGCTTGATTGCAGTTGTTTCTGCTAAGGGTGGCCCAACCAGTTATGTTTAGGGGGCAAACACTTTTTCACAAAGGGCCATGTAGTTCTGGATTTTGTTTTCCCTTAATAATAAAAACCTTAATTTAAAAAATGCATGTTGTGTTCACTTGTATTATCTTTTACTAATATTTAAATTTATTTGATGATCTGAAACATTAAAGTGTGACAAACATGCAAAAAAAATAAGAAGTCAGGAAGGGGGCCAACACTTTTTCACAACACTGTGTATATAATATATGACACTCAACTCTCAAGACACCACTGTGTTCTTGACCCCTTGTGAATCGGCATCCTCAAAATACGATGACAAAATATTTGCAGGCAAGGACATATGAAGGGACAGGACAAAACCCCCCCCCCCCCACAAAATTCTCCACAGGCCTCTTTAAAAAAAAGGGGGGTTTGGGGATGAATACTAAACGTGCAGTTATGCAGCCAGACTCACATGGTTTTTCCTTTGCAGTAGGATGCAACGTGGAAATCGACCTCTGCTACGAACTTTGAGCTCCCTATGATCTTGACAGGGAGGGTGACGGATTGAGGCACAAACAAGTCAGCTGGGTAAGTATCACACACCTGTGTTACAAGAAGAAATGTTGTGCATTAAAAAAACAAACACTTACATAATATATTGATTGTATTTACGTAGTGATGGTTGGTGATATACTAACCCTGTACTCTCGGTTGATTGGGGTGACATGCCATAGCTTATTTGGAAGTCCCATTCGACTGTACTCAGCCTTCAGATCTAAAAAGTCCCATGAGTGCTCCCGTTCAGCTTTGTCGACATTGGGATTGAAGGAAAAACAATACAACTCTTCATAGTTTTCTGCAAGTCAGAAAACAAAAACATGGTACACTGAAATAAGCATAACAGTGTAGTAATTGAATTACTTTTGAAAACTGTATTAAATACACAAATGCTGATTTGTCTGCAATGATATCGTTATCACAGTATATTTCTAAAACAATGCCAAAATGCATGCTAGGTGACCCACCTGGCCTGGAGAGACGTGAGAGTGAAATGTAAACATTGTGGCAGTCGCTCTCTTGAGAAGAAAGATAACTTGCATGACCTGAGGGGGGAAAAAAAAACAAACAAAAACAAAAAAAAAAAAAGTTCTTGCAGGGGATTAAATAAAGGGTTATCCGCTCTGAGATTGCTTTAGCTGACACGTTACACACCAAACGTGCAGAACCTGTGAAAAACAAACATAAAGTGTCAGTTATTGTGCTTATAAAATTAAAGTAGTACATATTTAGAACACAGAAATTCTGCACAATGACATACCAAAAATGCCAAATGCTAGTTTACACATCAGACACTTACCCACAGCTCACTTCTGTCCTCAGATCCTTTACCGACAAAGATCGTGTGTGTGGCTGTCAGGTAGAGCGTGCCCACTTGAATTCTTCGAGAAGAACTTCTGTCCACTAACCGGACATTTTCAACCTGTGAAAAATAACCAAGTTAATTAGACAACATTAGTATCAGTGATGCATTAAAACACCAGCTCACAAACATATATATTAGTGATCATCATCCTTCTGGTCTGAAATGATACGGCATGTTTTAATTATCTGTGATCAAATGGCAAAACTTAAAATTGAATATGGCTTTTCAGTCATTTTCTTTACATTATAAATAATGTAAATTATAACAGATGCAGGCCCTTGTATTTTTATCCTTGCACATTGGTCTCTGAGTTGAATCCAGCGAATGACTCCATTTACAAGATCACATTAAAGTCACACTAAATAAAACACCATAATAAAACCTCAAGTTACTAATGCTGAGCACGTGGAAGCAATGCGTGGAGATGTGAGGTACATGTCATGAAAAAGGGAATTTTTGGATCATTGAATGGATGCTGGAGATTTACCTTTGGCATTCTGATGTGCTCCATCTCTGACCACCACACCTCCGTGCAGCTCATCAGGGTACAGAAATACTTCTTAGTGTCATTCTATTCGAGTGATATTGTGTTCATTTAAACACAATAATATCTGAAGTATTGTTAAAACGCTGAGCTGCTTTGAATCCTGGTTGATACGGATACATAGGGCTCCTCCCGTCATCTAGTGATTTTTCCCCCCACCCCCCCCCAAAAAAACCCCGTAAGGTCTCTGTGCCTCGCTGACCGCTGCTGGGTCCTAAAGCCGAACAGTTCCGTGGTGTAAGCAAATTAGAAAATGTCTTTTCGCCAAAACTATAAGAGTATTCGTGTGCATATATAGCGCATGTATGCCGTTTTCTTAATCTAATGAAATTATGTTTTACTCCAGTGAATATTTAGGTGATGTTTGAAGTCCTGGATACAAAAAAACATTTCCTATTGTTGATGCCCAGGAAAAGAGATACAACTTGACTTGTATGTGGGGTTGACACACTAAAAAAAACAATATAGGGTAAGTTGTCACAGCAATGTAGTCACACAACAGATGTTTTCAAGTCTTCGGAAGAAACATCATGTTACAACTATTACAGAAGTTATTGGCATATAGGAGGAAACCTGTTTTTATACGACAGTTCAATAAACAGGAGGTTAATTTTGAGTAAATGACATTTTAGATACAGTTTGTCAGTCACTTTGTCAATGTTTACCAATGAAAATAGCTCTAAAGCCACTATTAACCGATCCATTACAACACCCAACAATATTTGTCTGTTTTTTTTGTTACTAAATGAATTATGGTTTTTAACAAATGACTTATTCAGTAGCTACATTTACATGCAACCAAACAATTAGTAATAGTATTAATAGCTTAATCTGACTGAAAATCCTTCATGTAAACACATCAGTCCATTAAAATGAGCTTGATCCAAATTTTGATCAGGGGTGGTGTAGATCTGAAATAATCTGATCAAAAAACAAAAGTAAATGCTTGAATCTGACTAGCAATCAGATTAAAAAAAATACCTATGTAGGATATATGCACATGTTGTGCTACGCACTATGTTCAAATACATTTATGTGCCTATGTTTATTTACAAACTTTTTTCTAAAAAGCTCCTATGATATATATTTCAGGTTTATTTTTTAGATATGTCATCGGGGCAAAAATGACAATTCTAGGTCTGGTGACATTATTGTGGTGCTTTCTCTCCCTCTTCACTTTTCTACAGTGGATGGAAGATAAGATCCACCTTCCTTTTTACAGTCTACGGTCACCACTTACTAGTGTAATGATGTAACTTGCAAGAAGTCACTGGAGTCATTGAAAAATCCCCACAGCACAAGCACAGTGATACAAAAGTATTGTTGGACTGTTATATCAGCATGCACACTGTGGATTATATATTGTTGGGCCTGAAACCACTGAGTAAATATTACATGGCTGAATCATGACGCTTAGCAGGATCAAACATCATTATGACCTTGAACAGTTGATGACTTGTTTAAAAATGATTTAATGGCAGTAAAATTATGGTTAATTGTATAAAATACCCAAAATTGACAAACAAGGCGTACATATTGTCTTCTTGACCTTTTTTTTATCCCTATCTTAGTGATATTTATTTAACCAATTTATATTTTTCCCTAAATTGTTCATTTTTCCCAGTTAATAATAGCACACATTAAGTTCACAGATAACTATATCTCATTCTTAAAACCTCCCTCCCCCATCTCCCTATACAAAATACATATTGAAACTTCTGTGACGTCATATGACTCTTTGAGTTAATCAGTGAGCCTTTTTAGACAGTTGATTGTGCAGTTTTGTTCTGTACATGCAGCATTAATGTTGAGGGGAAAATAGTGTCAAGGACTTTGATTTTGTCAATTGAGCATTTCACGTCCAATCACCACTGTGATTTAGTTCAGTACTCTTTAACTTTTTATTATGGGGACTTTTATATCGTTTGCCAATTTTGATAGATTATAGGCAAATTGTTTAATTGAATCTAGGAGATTTCTCTTTTCCCCTATCATATGCTTAAAATATTACTGCAGAGATTTCAGAAAAATTGTTACTAGTGGATCTTTTGGCCTACCATTTTTTTAAAGCTTGTTCAAGCCTGCAGAATTTGAGAAGGCCTACTATGTATTATAATGTATTTAGCCTGAAAACATATATGCATTCACCTATATGTGTCATTCCCCCTTCTCTAAACATGCCTCTAATAACCACCCATGTCCCAGACTTGAGCAATGCTTACAATTTAATCAGTAATTATCATCCATATCAGCCCATAGTACACTAGATTGTATTGTATATGTAATGGAAAGGACCGACCCACAGGAGCAAACCTGGGGTTATGTGCTCTGCTCAGGGCCATAATGGTTAATAAAGCAGGATTGTAACTTCAGTAATGGCCCAGTTTCTGTAACTAAGGATTGGTCCATCAGCCTTCAGCCTTCATACCATTTTTATTAATCATTATATCATTAGTTGACATGCAAAAATCAACAAATGTATTCTAAAAAAACTTTTGGCCTACTTTAAAAAAGTAGTTTATAAAAGTTTAAAAAAGTTATTTCCCACTGCATTGTTGGCACAGAAAATTGACTAAGCTAGAAATACCTTGGAGCAGTTTCCCACAGGACCACTGTGCTGAAGAGGATTAGGCAAATTGGGCACTTTTGTAATAAAGCACGCATTAAGTAGCTCTTGGAATACACACAGGTGATCATTTCAGCTTTCACATTGGTATTCAAAATAAGCAGGATTATGGACATTAAGAAAGGTTCCTGGGTCAGTATGTCACTATTCACTGTGTAAGTTAATATGCATATCTCCTCCTATTGCACTTACTGTAAGTTATGATACCAGATCATGCTTTCTTAGCATAAAAAAAGCTTTGTCATCTTACCTTCACCAGATTCTCCTTAGGAAATGCAGTGATGTCATAGATAATAATTTTCCTATGCCGATGCTCAGTTTAACAGATCAGACTTGTCTAGATATTCAACTTTAGCAGAGGCAGCACAGTATCATTCATGTCTAAACTTATAATCTTCTGGTAACAGCTATAAGTGTCAGTGGAGTAAAGCATCATTATTGGTCTTATTCCTTCAATCAGGCTGACCATTTAAGATGGTTCTTTAATGTAAGACGGTTAACAGGTAACAACTCTAAGGACTCCACCGTTGGTGCATCATCAAAACAAAAGCAAGCACACAGTGACACTCTGCATTAAAAAAAAACTGCATAAAAGTTATTTGTTCTCATAGATAAAGAGAAAGAGAGGGCAATTCATCTTCGTAACAGCTGCATGCATTTTGTAACAATGACAATGCATGAAACTTAAAGGTGCAGTAGTCAGTAGGAGATCTTGGAAAATGCTAATTTAGCCTGATAGCACTGAAAGCGAACGTCTCACCCTCCCTGCAATCGCTGTCCAAAGACATGCCCCCTGAACGCATATACGCTCACAGCCCAGAATACCAGAGACAACCATACAATAGGCTACATCAGCCGTTCCCAATTCCAGCCCATGTTCCGAAACGAAGTAAACTTCAACGGATTTCACCTGCTCAAGGAGTAGGGAGCAATGGACACAGTGTAGGGACCATGTCAATCGGAACACAGTTCATGCACGTAGCTCTCTTCTAATGAGCTGGTTATCTGAATCGCGAGGACTGGAATTGGGAACCGCTGGGCTACATCATGTGTCATTCACCGGTGAGAAAACTTTAAAAGTACTACAATACCAGGAAGGAAGATCAGGTTGTTGATGTTTGTCTGCCATTCCCGCTCTGTCTGCACCAACTGTCTGAACGCGCGGATGACATAAAAATTTTTTTTTTTTTTTGTTTTTTTTTTTTTTTTTTTTTTTTCCCCCCCCCCCTGTCGCTTGAAACCAGGTGCGCAGAGGTATGCAGATACTTACGTTGACAGGCAGGTAGGAAAGCCAATTAAAACGCTCTGACCGAGCGTTTTAATTGGACGAACATTTCTTGATCCTACGCCTTCCACAGAATATATAAATACAGATAAATACATTTAGACCACTTAACTTAATGATTGCTATCGGGATGTGAAGAGACTTTCAACCAGCATAACAAAACATTTTTCTGAAGACAATCACCTATTGCACCTTTAAGTTGATTGCACAGCAGTTTTCCGATTTGCATCCTTATATTCTTATCTGTAGCCGTTAGCTTGGACTGTTCCCAGTCTTCCCACTAATAATTGACTTGAACATATCCTGGTGACAGTTCTGTTAAGTGGTGTGGAGTGTGCCTATGACAAACAGTTTCAGTATTTCATGACCTGAAATGAATGTGCAGATGAAAAAAAAAATAGTAGTTGAAACTAACTGGTTTCTTCCCATTTCTCAAGGAATCTTGTCTTCTTTTGTTCTCTCTGCTGTGTAGGACTACATTGGCATATGATGCTCTTTGGACTTGATTTTATGCCTGAAAAGGCCTCTGGGTTTCAAACCAACAATGAGAGATGTTCGCCAGTGCTCATTCAGTAATTTTTTTATGCAATCTAAAGGCTGTTCAGGTGAAATGCACCTACAGTTTCTGTTCTACACATCTTGTGGTGTTTCAAAAGTTCTTTAGCAAGTAATTGCATCAGGCTTTTAATGTAATTTATTTTGATTCATGTCAGGTCTGATTTTACCTGATGACTGTGCCAGCACTGGCAAATGTGTTAAACCACATTCCCTGAATTTCTGTAAAGCAGTCTGTTCTGCTGTTTCACTGGGTAGTGTGTAAATGTTTGCAGTGGTGGCCCTTACTTAGCCATCTATTCAGAGTGGCATTTACTTTCACTGTAGTGTTCAGATAGATAAATGGCACAAAATGGACACAGCCTTACATCTGAGGAAGAATAACAAATCTGCCCGGCACATGCTAGAGAAGAGTGATTGGAGAAAAACTCATTGTACCACACAGTTTCAGAAACTTTCATCTTTTCTAAATAGGAAGGTTAGATAGACTGGAAAGGGGGGGGGGGGGGGGGGGGAAGGAGTAAAAACATAAATATGGAATTAAATACTGTAAATAAACATATTTTCATGTTAGGTTAATTCTTCACCACCTGCCTTTATAATAATAGCAAACACACCCACACCTCTCTTTAAGTGTATAATATATAATAATTTGATTTATCTTACTAACCATTATCCTATACAGCTTTTTGTATTTTGGTATTTTTTTTTGTAGCTATTCACCTTGTCTTGGCTAGTATAAATGCACTAGATGGACATATTTGACTGTTAAGCTTGCATCTTGCAGAGATGTAACCTAGGTTAAACATAAGGTGGACGTCTTTGACTACTATGCAGCATTGGGCTTTTTAAGCATCTCACATGAATCCTGCATTTAAATTTTTTTAAGATGCCGTGAAGTTCACACAAAAATGAAAATGTACTCACCCTCAGGCCATCCAAAATGTAGATGCGTTTGGACTCTCATTCTGATGGCACCTATTCACTGCAGAGGATCTATTGGTGAGCAAATGATGTAATGATAAATTCCTCCAAATCTATTCTGATTAAAAAAACGAACTCATCTACATTTTAGATGGCCTGAAGGTGAGTCAATGTTCAACAAATTTGAATTTTGGGGTGAACTATTCCTTCAAAAGTGGTTCAACTAAAATAAAAAAATGCATTTTGAGACCCAGCTTTCGTTTTCCTTTCCTTCATCACCTTGACTAAGGTCTATGGGAACTTGATCTTTAGTTCTGCATTGCTCTTTATATTTAGTTACTATGCCCACAAATTTGACAAAAAAAAATTCTTAAGCATGTGTGTTCAGCTTTTCAGTAACTCGACTTTTGACTTTTGACAATCACCTCGGTCTTTCAGATTTGTTATATTATCACTATACTGTAGTTCTGGAGAGGCCAACTGACCCAGTATCCCTGTGCTCATGGGCTTATAAATAAGGGAAACAATCATCCATTAAAACCTTTACCTTTGACAGACCTCTTTGTCCAATCAGTGTCCATGCTTTTAGTGACTCTTCCACACTGCATTGGGCAAACAGATCTGTCTGTCTCAATGTTTGTCAATGTCAATTGCTTAACCATTTATCAGTGGTCAATAAATGCACTGGCAGCTGGGACTTACTCGGCCAAGTGTTGTTGTTGTTTTTTTTCCAGAAAGAACATGCTTTAAAAAAAACCCGGTGACCTGATTGAATAGGGAAATTAGCATTGCCTCTCTCATGTGTGAAGTCTAAGTCTCTCCTCCTCTTTGGGGCAGCACACAGCTGCCAGACCAGCCCTCCTCACAGGGGGCAGGGCAAGTTAAGACAAACCAGAACGGAGTAAAGTAGGCAGTAAAACTAGTGCAGTTGTGGGCTGACATGTCATTTGAGCTTGAAGGAAGGAAGGAGCAAACTCGAGACAGGACTTGGGAAGGACTGACTTGGATCTCTCTGAGCCTGTGAGCTTTTTTAAGAAATCAGTGGAGATCCCTGAAAGGCGTGTGTGTGTGTGGGGGTGCATGTATGTGTGTGTTTGCGTGTAACTGTAAGGCATTACGTCCATAAGGCGATTCTACAGCTGCCAGTCTCTCATCAGGTGGTAAGTTTTAGTTTTTGTGTGCAAATACATAATTTTAGATCATTTTGAATTGTTCACGTGCATTTACACATGCTCAAATACTTTTAGCAGATCCATTGAAAACATATAATTTTAAAAGCAGACTAATGTATAAAAGTTAATCTATGACCATTGCATATGCAAAAGTCTGTCTGTACTCTTACCAACTTCTATTAGTTCATTAAACTTGTATTAATGATATCCACTCACTCATTACAGTAAGACAGAATAAAGTCTGGCTCAGCTATAAAATATGCTGTGCTGTAACTGAGTTTCAGAGTTGCTTGTCAAATTAATCATGATGAGCTCTCAGGGCTACAGCTCACAGGTACAGCCTCATGCATGTCAATCTGCTCTGCATGTGTGATTCCTTAACACTTTTCACAGGTTGTAGGCAGACACAGTGTAATGATAATGCCCAGCCACTTGGTCACACGCACCACAATGTGCCAAATCTTTTATAGGAATGTCTTTTATGTGTAAAAGAAGTTCTTTAGGAAGTAACTTAACTGCAACTTTGGTCTGCAACCTCATTTACATGCAAAATGAGACAAAAACAAATCCATAAAAGTGTTCTATGTACTGTCTGTATGTGTGTGTGTATATAAAAATATGTATTCTACTATTCAAAAGTTTGGGCTTGTTAAATTTTTTTTTATCTTTTTGAAAGAGGTTTCCTATGGTCACCAAGGCTGCATTTGTTTGATTAAAAATACAGTGAAACAGTAATATTAATTAGCAGGGGCGTTGCACAAGATCCCGGGCCCTATGCATAGGCAGTCCTGATGGGCCCCCATGCCCATACTATTTTAGTTTTTTAATCCCTCTCTTCCTTTGGGGCCCTGGTAATCAGTACTGGTTTTACCCCCAGTCTGACGCCCCTGTTAATTAGTAATATTGTGAAATATTATTAAAAAATGGACAAATAACTCTTTTCTAAAAATTTTTTTAAAATGTAATTTATTCCATTACTCCAGTCTTCAGTGTCACATGATCTTTCAGAAATCATTTTAATATGATGACTTACTACTTAATTATTATTGGTACTCAATAATTAATAATGGTTCTTAATATTATAAACGTTTAAAATATTTTTTGCTGCTTAATATTTTTTGCAAAAATATTAATAATATTGTTGTGATTATTAATGTTGTGTGATAATAATTATATATATTATTTAAAAAAAATTTTTTTTTTTTCTATATAGAAAAATCTTTTGAACCATTAGAAATTTTTTACTGCCACTTTTGAGCAATTTATGTGTCTTCAGGAGAGTAGAGTAAAAGTTAAGTTAAAATCATATCGATCCCAAACCTTTGAAGTGTATAAAGATATATGTTTATATTATTTAGCTATTTAATGATGACAACAGCTAAAAGGGGTTTAATTACCTCTGTAGTGTATGTAACTAATTTTCATTGTGGAAGGAGTCTAGTATTGTCCTCAGTTTATATAAGTCTAAATATTTTATATACATGTTCCAGTCTGCTTTATATAAATTCATAATACTATATACATTTATAACAAACTTTTAAATTCAATTAACTTACTACCGGCTTACTACTAACTTAACTCTTTAATTGCACAGAAGCACACTGGCCAATAAGCGATGTGCCAAAAACCTACGCCTATCAAAATGAAATTCACTTCACACCACTATTATGAAATAATGCCTAAGGCTTTTACATTATTGTACATTGTGCAATTCTAAAGCCTGCTTAAACTGCAGACATGTACAAGTGAGAACAAAGGCCAAAAGTGTTGTTGAATAATACAGTGTTTTTTTACATGCCTCAGCTCCACTATGGTTCGCAATACTTTGTTTCGCTTGCAGAATCAAATCTTAACATTGTGCATTTGTTTTTTTCGTCCCATTTGCACAACGTTAGCCAAAAAATCTACAAAAATGTTCACCACACATACTGGGTCATCATGAATATGTACAATATAAAAAGGACAATAAATCGTATCCTTTCACTTGAAAAGAAAAATGTCATCTTGAAAACAAAAAACAAACAAACATCTTGACAGTTAACAGGAAGAATGCTGGAACATTGCCTCACGTTTGGCCGCTCCCTTGTGAGGAGGAAGAATGTGGACCAGGACTGTCTGGAGGAGTCCAAGCTGTGCCGATGCCTCTCCACTGTTGATCTGATTGCCCTCGGGGTGGGAAGTACACTTGGGGCCGGTGTCTATGTGCTTGCTGGGGAGGTGGCCAAAAGCAGTTCTGGTCCCAGCATTGTGGTGTCTTTCCTCATCGCTGCTCTGGCATCTGTGATGGCCGGCCTGTGTTATGCCGAGTTTGGTGCGCGGGTACCCAAGACGGGCTCAGCCTATCTGTACAGCTATGTGACCGTGGGGGAGCTCTGGGCCTTCATCACAGGATGGAACCTCATTCTGTCATACGTCATAGGTAATTATGATTTGGCAATATTATAAATCAGTTAAATAGCAAATAAAAAATTATTTTCCAACCTAAACTGATATTCTGTTGGGACAGGGACCTCTAGTGTGGCACGTGCATGGAGTGGGACATTTGATGAGCTTATAGGGGGCCACATTGAAAAGTTCTGCAAAATGTACTTCAAAATGAGTTTGCCCGGCCTGGCAGAGTACCCTGATTTCTTTGCTGTCTGTCTGATCTTACTACTGTCAGGTAAAAAAAAAAATCATTGTACTATTGCACTATTCGTCTCTAGTGCAGCTCAACCAGTTTCACTCAGCCCATTAGACAATGTCGGAGACGCGCTAGTTTTCCCAAGGCAGATGAATTTAGAGTGGTTACAATCATTTGGGTTTAAATCGCGCTCAAATTTTTTTGATTTTGACGTAATATTTACACTGAAGCTAGCAGGCGGCTATGGTATGGGGCGTGACATTTCCCGACCAGGCGCCCAGTGGTGCCAGTCACAACACACACTGGCCCAGCTAACAATCACAGCACATTTCATGTTTCAGAAGGCGGGCTGCCCCAAAAACCACCCCATCCCATTTGATATCAGGAACTACATCGAGGCCGTTCATTAAAGCAATTAACGAAGTCCAGACTGGGGAGAGAGGTGTTGTAATAATGTAAAATATGCTGAAAATTATGTGTTTTTCGAACTAACCTAGTATAGAGAGGGGCATGTTCTAGTACACCTCCACAACAAAATCAGAGACTTTGTAAAATATCATTAATAGACGCCCTTAATGTGAGAAACTATTTATAACCTATAGGTGTACATATTAACCCATTAGGGCCCCTATATGACCTATACGAGTAACTTTGAAAGGATACTGCCACAAACCTTTTTTTTATGAGATGTAAGTACTTTGTTACTCGCCGTTTTTTTTTGTGTGTTCTTTAAGATGAACTGCTTGTTGTATTCCTCATTTGTAACTTGATTTGGATAAATGCATCTGCTGAATGAATAAATGTAGAAAAATCTCCTGAATGCATCTTTTAAATAAATTATTACATGAATTATTACTACATTCACATGCATTTTTCCTAAAATGAGTTTGAATGTCCGTCATTGTAATTTTCCCCCAGGTCTTCTCTCCTTTGGGGTGAAAGAATCAGCTTGGGTAAACAAAATCTTCACAGCCGTAAACGTGCTCGTGCTGATGTTTGTTATCATTTCTGGATTTGTCAAAGGAGACTCGCTCAATTGGAATATATCAGAGGAATCTCTCATAAATGTTACCATTGTCACAAGGTGAAGAATATCTTTTCAGTTACTTTCTTACTTCTTTTTAGATGTTGATGAATTCAGCCTAATGTGTGAATTTTTGATGATCATAACCATTAAAATGGTAAAATACGCTTACAGGAATCTTTCACACACTGCTAATGTCACCAGCGATTATGGGGCAGGGGGATTTTTACCTTATGGCTTTGGCGGGACACTGGCTGGTGCAGCCACATGCTTTTATGCCTTTGTGGGATTTGACTGCATTGCAACCACAGGTACTGTGGATTCTGTTTTATACAACAGTTAACTTCAGTTATCCAGTCTGATCTTGTGTTCTAAGACTGCTGATATTTGTTTTTGTGACCAGGTGAGGAGGTGAAGAATCCCCAGAGGGCCATTCCCATTGGAATAGTTGTTTCCCTACTGGTCTGTTTCCTTGCCTACTTTGGTGTTTCAGCGGCCCTCACCCTCATGATGCCCTACTACCTGCTGGATGAAAAAAGTCCTCTGCCTTTGGCTTTTGAATATGTGGGCTGGGGGCCTGCGAAATATGTTGTAGCAGCAGGATCACTCTGTGCTCTGTCAACCAGGTAAACATCTTTTTTTTGCTCCCATAATGCTGTGCTGCTGGCCAAGGCTTCTTATAAGATTGTATATTGAGGCAGCATGCTGATATCAAACACTCCGAATAGTTACATAAAAATGCATTTATTCATTTTGTCATTTGTTTGACATTCAGTTCAACATTTCTTTTCCAAATAATTTGTAAGTTCTTAGTTGGTGAATTGGTTCCTATCCTTTGCATCTCTAATGACTTTTTGATGGTAATTTGTTTGAAAGAGAGCCATATAAATAATTATATTTAGCATTTAATTAATCAGTATTATTATATAAGCTTATTAATTATAATATGATTAAGGTTTATACTTGCTCTCTTTCAGAACAAAATTATCACGTGGAATGTGTTTTTTTCCTGGTGACATAAATCAGTAAGGACTATTGTTTGGCAATGAGCAACGCTCCGTAAAGTGGTATGAATTACAACCCACTAATTTTAACAGTATGTTTATTGGATGATTATTGGATATGCTTGAATATTAATCTTAATCAATCTTAATTATGTTCAAAAACAAGTGTGTGATTGGTAAATTAAACAAGCTGTTATCCTATTGCTATACAAGTTTTATGCCTAAGACCAATAATTTTGATTGTAGCAACTTTTCTTTGAAGACTAGTTTCTTTTTATGAATTTACAAAAACATTTTATAGGATACCATGGACTAGAAAAAAACAGGTCCAACACAAACTTGTGGCAATAGTCGCGCAGGTGAAAAAAAAGAAGATTGATTTAACTGTACTTCTTGTCCTATTTGCTAATTCTGTATAAGATGTGGTGGGGGGGGGGGGGGGGGGGGTCTTTTCGTGCAACCCATATTACTTCTGTAAAGTGTTTTTTAAAGTCAAACAGAATACAATCAAAAATTTTTTCTCTATTTTGATTTCATGTTGACTTTAAAAATCATTGTTTGTGGAGGCCTGTAAGCAGTGCACAGGCAACTTAAAGGGATAGTTCACCCAAAAATGAAAATGTGATGTTTCTCTGCTTACCCCCAGGGCATCCAAGATGTATGTGAATTTGTTTCTTCATGCCTAGAACACAAATTATGATTTTGAACTCCAGCCGTTGCAGTCTATCAGTCATATGTCAATGGTAACAAAATCTATGAGAGTAAAAAAACATGCACAGGCAAATCCAAATTAAACCCTGCGGCTCATGACGATACATTGATGTGTAAATACACGAAACGATCGGTCTGTGCAAGAGACTGAACAGTATTTATATAATTTTTTTACTTTAATACACCACTATGTCCAACTGCTTTTGGCGCGCGCGCGTCATCCGGTGCCTGAGGTGTGTACGCGCTCTGGCGTAGTTTATGGGTACGTTAATGGGTGTGTTGATATCCAGCCGAAGAGCAATCAATCATAACTGGTGAATTGTCATGCGAGGGCAGACCAGCGAAATCCCGGCTCAGAAGTTGGGAATACGTGGAAAGTCACCACTACCGAATGATTTCGCATCAACGGGGAAGGTGCGATGAGTATATAGTAATCTTTTAGTTTTAAGTCGTTTTGAACAATCCGGATAAGCGCAAGTAAGTACTATTTTGATTAGCCGTTGTACCTACAATGTTTGTGCACTGTGTAACCAACGAGTGACGTATACGCGCGAGAGATCATCTTCCTCTCCTGCGCTTGTGCATAAACTACGGGCCAGAGCGCGTACCACAGCCCTCAGATAGCAGGCTCAGATGACGCGCAGCCTCATTGCTGTATTCCACGACGGCACAAAAGCAAGTTGGACATAGTGGTGTATTAGAGTTAAAATATGATATAAATACTGTTCGTTTTCTTGCACAAACCGATCGTTTCGTGTCTTTGGACATCAATGTGTCATCACGAGCCGCGGGGTTTCATTTGGATTTGTCTGTGCATTTATTTTTTCTCTCGTAGATTTTGTTACCATTGCCGTGCATTATATGACTGATAGACTGCAACGGCTGGAGTTAAAAATCATAATTTGTGTTCTACTGATGAAACAAAGTCACCTACATCTTGGATGTCCTGGGGGTAAGCAGATAAACATCACATTTTCATTTCTGGGTGAACTATCACTTTAAGTGTTTGGGATGGGGCAGTAGTCTGGCAGCATGTAATTAATAGGGGTGGGAGAAAAAAAATTGATTTTCCGATACATCGCGATTCTCTCTTCAACGAATCGATTCTGAGCATGGTTTCCCCCCGCATATGGCACGTGCGCATTGCTTGACAGTGTGTGCTTCCACCCGCCGTTATTTCAGTATTTTACTTTAGATATGCTTTCATTTATGCGTTCTGGAATGCAGTACGTATAAGATGCACGAAACGCACATACTGACAGACTTTCACCTGTGCTTTGTGTTTGATGTCCGAATACTTTTATACGAAATTGAGGTAAACACTGTTAGCTATGTTTTCAGAACAGGACAAAACATATGATATAGCGAAATAGAAAGGGGGGGGGGGGGGGGGGGGGGGAATGATGCACTTAGGTAAATGCAGGCCTGTTAAATAAAGCTGCCACTGACCTTTGATCTCATCAGTAATAATCAAACAGCAATAATGCTGAGGAAAAAAGAAAAACCCATTACTATGATTGTCTGTAAACTTTCGGATAGCCTACTTAAAGAACACATTTTTAAAATAAGTAATTATTTTTATATGAAAATGTAGCCATGTGCGGTAATATTGAAAATGTGACGCATCATGATATTGAGTTGAATCGAATCGTTGATATGATAATCGTAATCGAATTGAATTGTGAAACCAGTGAAGATTCACACCCCTATTTTTAAGATGGCAGTACTGACAGAGATTCCAACTATAAAAAAAGCATAGAAACTGCAATTTTGTTTAAAATGTAAAGTTGTAAAGATGTATTTGCACAGCAGAAAAATTAATTAGGAAAAAATGTAGATCAAGAATCGTTTTGGAATCGGATCGTGACTCCCAGAATCGAAATCGGATCGTGAAGTGCCTAAAGATTCCCACCCCTAGTAATTAATTGACCCCTTGCTTCTGCTGATGTCTTTGGGGCTCTATATATCAGTCTGCTGGCTGCCATTTTCCTTTGCCCAATGCCCCCGATGGGGGGGGGGGGGTGGCGTGTAATCTATGCTATGGCACAGGATGGGGTGCTTTTCAAAGCGTTAGCCCAAATCAATCCTAAGACGAAGACCCCGCTTATTGCTACAATGTCTTCAGGTGTAGTTGCAGGTGAGAGATGGGGGCACGATTGCTATGCAAATCGCGAATGTGATCCACCAGGCAAATGTGAAAAAGAGCGGAAATGTACAATAAAAGACATTGTGGAAACATGGAAAACATACATCAAATAAACCTTGAAATATCAGGACTTTTAAAAATGGTAACTTCCAAGCCTGGATGAATCAAGGAAATGAATAAAATCCTAAAAAGTCACAGCAGTTCATTGAATATAAATGTCTGTGTATGCTCATATCTAAAATCTTTATACAATTACTTAAAAAAATTCCAATAATTACATATGACTGGAAAAACACAATTGGCTGCACTTGGTCAATATCTGCTCCTTCACATTTGCTGGTGTTGGTTAATATGTTCTTTTCCTTCCAGAGTTACAGGTATCTGAACTATGACTCCTTTTTTGTTTTTAGCCTGTTGGGCTCTATGTTCCCTCTTCCCCGCATTCTGTTTGCCATGTCACGAGATGGCGTGCTATTCAGATTTCTTTCCAAAGTGAGTAAGCGTCAGTCGCCAGTGGCTGCCACTATGGCAGCGGGCACTAACGCGGGTAAGCGAAGACTGAGGTAGGCCTTGCATGGCCTGCTGTCCTGTTTGTGTCAGCCTGGTGGAGGTGCAGTGTGCTTGCTTAATTGCAGTATGCTGTTAATAGATGCATGCTGTCACTGTGGTGGTGGTGCTAAAAGTCGCTGTGATTAGACAATATGTGATAAAAACCTTTATGGAAGCTATTTATTGCAAGCAAATGTGATATGTAGAGTGCCTGGTGGTGAAGTTGGCAGGAAAAAGAAAGAAAATCAGTCATCCAGTATAAGTTGGAATTATCAAAATTTTTTATGTTATTGAAAGAAATCTCTTATGCTCTAGGCTGCATATTTTTACTATATCAAAAATCTAGTAAAAACTGTAATATTGTAAAACATTATTAAAATAACTGTTTTCTATTTTAAAATATAATTTATTCCTGTGATGGAAAAGCTGAATTTTCAGCAGCCATTAAAAAAAAAAAAGTTCTGCTACATAATATTTTATGGAAAATGGATATTTGTGATTGTAACTACCACTCAAAAGTTTGGGGTAAGATTTAAAAATTAAATAAATAATTTTTTTGTTTTAATAAGCAAGGACGCATTACATTTATTCAAAAGTACAAATATAAAAAAAAAAAATAAAAAAAAAAAAAACAACAAAAGACATTTATAATGGCTATACAAAAGATTTCTGTTTCAAACAGACCATTTATTATTAATATCTTATAAAACATTATTAATAATTGATCACCATAATTCATAAATAATATATAATAATGTTTCTTCAGCTAGCAATCAGGCATATTAGAATGATTCTGAAGAATCATGTGACATTGAAGTTTGGAGTAATGTTGCTGAAAATTCAGCATTGCATCACAGGAATAAATTGCATTTTTAAAATATATACAGTAGAAAAGTATTGTTAAATGTTTCAAATATTTCTGTTTTTATATATGTGTGATCAATCAGAATGTAGCTCTTGGTAAGCATATAAGACGACCTGCTTTTAAAAACATAATCACAATAGCTGGGGCATTATTCCAAACTTTTGACTGTAGTTATAAAGTGGGGAAAAAAGTATTTAGTCAGCCACAAATTGTTCAAGTTCTCCCACTTAAAAAGATGAGAGAGGCCTGTAATTTTCATCATAGGTATACCTCAACTATGAGAGACAAAATGAGAAAAAAAATCAAGAAAATCACATTGTAGGATTTTTCCAAGAATTAATTGTAAACGTCGGTAAAATAATGGTATTTGTCACCTACAAACAAGCAAATTTCTGGAATCTCACAGCACTTCGTGTAACTTCCTTGCTTTAAGAGGCTCGCTCTGTCCTCAAATCGTTACCACTGTATTAATGTGCATCTGTTTTGAACTCGTTATCAGTATAGCCATAAAGACACGGCGTGGGGGGGGGGGGGGCGGGGGGGGGGGCACCTTCCACAACCTCTAAATCATTCACACTTCTCCAAACTCCACCATGGCCAAGACCAAGACCAAGGAGCTGTCAAAGGACACCAGAAACAAAATTGTAGACCTGCACCAGGCTGGGAAGACTGAATCTGCAATAGGTAAGCAGCTTTGTGTGAAGAAATCAACTGTGGGAGCACTTATTAGAAAATGGAAGACATACAAGACCACAGATAATCTCCCTCGATCTGGGGCTCCAACGCAAGATCTCACCCCGTGGTGTGGGTGGGGGGGGGGGGTCCAAAATGCTCACAATAACTGTGAGGCAAGAAATCCCTAACCTACACGGGGGACCTAGTGAGATGACCTGCAGAGAGCTGGGACCCAAACTAACTAACTAACTAAAAAAAAAAAAAAAAAAAAAAAACATCAGTACACACTGCTCCGCCGGGACGCATACTCCTCAATCCTGGGGGCAGGGCCCTAGACGTGTCCCCGTCTGCTTAGCAGTAGCATGTCCATAGTGCCCGTCTGAAGTTATGCTATAGAGCTATTTGGATGATCCAGAATGAGGATTTGGAGAATGTCATATGGTCGATGAAACCAAATATAACTTTTTGGGTAAAAACTCAAATTGTCGGTGTTGGAGTTAGAACGAATGCTAAAAGAAGGAGGTTCATCCTAAAACGACACCATACCTACTGTGAAGCCTGCATGGGGTGGAAACATCATGCTTTAGGGGCGTTTTCTGCAAAGGGACATGACTGACTGAGTCCGTGTAAACGAAAGCATGATGGGGGCCATGTATCGTTAGATTTGAGGTGAAACCTCTCTTCCCATCAGCAAAGTCCCACGCCACTGAGATAAACGTGGGCTGGGTCTTTCATGCACTGACAATGATCCGCAAACACACGGCCACGGACAACGAAGGAGTGGCTTCGTAATGAGGGCATTTCAAGGTCCTGAGTGGGCCTAGCCAGTCTCCAGATCTCAACCCCATAAAAAAATCTTTGGAGGGAGTTGTTGCCGTGTTGTTCCGAAAATCCTTGTTGCCCAGCGACAGCCCCAAAACATTATTGCTCTAGAGGAGATCTGCATGGAGGTATGGGCCAAAATAACAGCAACAGTGTGTGAAAACCTTGTGAATACTTACAGAAAACGTTTGACCTCTGTCTTTGCCAACAAAGGGTATATAACAAAGTATTGAGATTAAATTTTGTTATTGAGCAAATACTTATTTTCCACTATAATTTTCAAATAAATTCTTTAAAATTCCTACAGTGTGATTTTCTGGATTTTCTTTTCTCGTTTTGTCTCTCATGGTTGAGGTATACCTATGATGAAAATTACAGGCCTCTCTCATCTTTTTAAGTGGGAGAACTTGCACAATTGGTGGCTGACTAAATACTTTTTTTCTCCACTGTATATCTGAACTCATGTGTCAGGTGCAGATGTGTAATACTGCTGACAGCTGCAGGGAGGGATTCTCAGTAATTCACTACAGTGTGGTAATACAGCACTTTGATGCTAGCAGGGGTCACTCAGTGGATGCTTATGGATTCTGAGGACTTCTAAAGAATGAGAAGGCAGAGGGGAAGCTTAGTGAAGGGATGAGGACGCAGGGCAGATAATGGTTTTTGGAGCCCCCTGCACATTAAGCCTATACTGTAGCACTGTATGTTTGTTAGTGTACACGGCCTTCTTACTGTGAGGGAAGTCTAAACAGCTGTATATGAAGTCATAGGGCACATCTGGTGTGAATTTCATCAGAAGATACCAATGCTATTGCATTCTGAGTTTAAAATCAGACATCCACTAATGAAGGAATCTGTATTGATTATTGACTTCAATTACATAGTTCACCAATCATGCTCTTTAAATTTGTAAGATTTACTTAATTAAATGAACACAAATGAAATAAGAAACTGTGCATGCTCTGTTGGTGTATAATGACCTTGATATCTTTTTTACAACCAAGCCACACTTAAAAATGTATGAACACCATTGCATTAAATTGGAATTTATTTGAATATAACACTTTAAGCAAAAAATAAAAACAAAACAATATATACTGTATACTGTTACATTTTTGGTTGTCAAGCTAGCAAGTAATTGCAAACATTGCTTAGAAAATTTACATGAATTATGAGAAAGTAGAGGTATTTAAATTGTTATGCCATGGAATTAATGCATTTTAAGTGTATCTAAACTATTTAATTTACAGAAGTTCTTATAGTTTGTGATATAATAATTTGTGTTTGTTATGCACTTAATGTATTATTTTTAAACTTAATCTGATAAGCATTTGTTTAATACCAACAGCTATCATGGCTTTCCTGTTTGACTTGAAAGTGCTGGTAGACATGATGTCTATTGGAACCTTGCTGGCATACTCTTTGGTGGCTGCTTGTGTTCTAATCCTCAGGTTAGTGTACATTCAGTGCATTCATTTTCAATCAATCAATCAATCAATCAATCAATCAATCAACCAATCAACCAATCAATCAATCAATCAATCAATCAATCAATCAATCAATCAATCAATCACTTCATGGTGACAGCATTACTATTTGCGATACAGCTGTTAATACAAGTATGCTTCTTAATGATTGTAGCGTCTGGACCACTCAAACACACAATATATATTTTGTTAGCTAGATTTAACAAATACTCTGTAACACCCCAGGAAGCTGAACAGGCCCCTGGTTCCATAGCAATGCTGACACCCAATACGTTTACACAAACGCCTCATGGAATTTGACCATGAAAGATGTCTAATCAAGAGGCAAAATGCAAAGTAGAAATTTACGTTTCTACTAATTAATTCATAGGAAAACCTTTCTTTGAATGAACACACACATCCTTCAGATCATGGTGTATGTTGTCTTTGATATTTTTAGACTATTTTAGGCATGCTTATGAGGGAACCCATTCCTGTCATCCTTTCACTATATGTAATCCTACCTTGTTTAGTATCTATGAATTCGCCTTCTTATGATCGAAACAAGCGTGTATATTATATGTTGGTACATAGGCAATATATATTAGGGTCCTGAGAATCTTTAGTAATTTCGATTCAAGTCCATTTTGCAAATTACCATGCTTAGAGACAAAAGGTTCGTAAACCCTCCAGCAATTGCCACCTCCCGCTTGGAATTTCCATCTTTCTCATTGGACAAGCCCATCTTGAGAGGCGGGGATCTTCTCCGACCTTAAAGGCCACACTTCATGTGACCAGCCCAGTCGGTGGTTCTGTTAGGTTTTCGATAAGATGTGAGTTCCAACGCTCCAGAACATCCTAAGTTATGGGCCTTCTTCGCCCTCGACCTTTCCATTTCACCAAGATTCTCTGACTCAGACTGGTTCTTTTCATCGACCTAAATTCAGCAAAGATCAACTGGAAACGTCAGATTACATCAAACCTCTCTTTCAGACCGATGAGACATGCAAGTATCAAACTTAGTTTTATTAATTGATACATTAGGTATCATTTGCACCTTTTTACAAAGGTGTGTTTGAACTAAGAATCTGATGTTTCCCTCGGGCAGATCTGCTGAATATGCAAATGGTTCTATAATTTCATTCCTTATTTCTCTTCTCTGTACCCTTTCCTATACCAACTGTATGCATGTGTGTGTGTGTATATGTGTATGTTAGACTAGTTTAAGTGTTTATGCAATTAATAAAGTCTTACTTGTATCACACATGACGTTGTTCATTGTTTGCTCATAAATGGAGTCACTTAATCATGCAGATTTATGCTACAAGCTTTTGTAGAATTGTACAGTAAGGAAGTTATTTCCCTTAACCAGGAAATTAACGTTCTTAGAATTGACAAGACAGTTGACCCTGAGAGGTCAGCTAAATACAGTATCTACAGCGGATCTTAATATTTATGATTAATTATTCATATTTCCTCGTGAGCTGATTCGTTACATGATGCAAACCAATAGACTAGTCGGTACAACACTTACAGCAAGAATTATGCAGTGGTCTGCCATCTAGTGGTAATGACATTTCCCAACTGTGCTACATTAAAGGGGTCATATGATGCTGCTAGAAAACACCTAGTACATTGTGAGTTGAAATGTGTGTTAGCGTTTAAGGTTCAAAACATTATTTTCCATACTGTACATATTGTTTCCTTTCTCCTCTAATGCCTCGGCCTTTCTGAAACGCGTGCGATTTTTACAAAGCGCATCGTTCCTGAAAAAGGAGGTGTGCTGTGATTGGGCCGGTATCCAGTGCGTGTGTTTGATTGGCCGATACCTCAAGCGTGAGACGGAAATGTTTATGCCCCTCACATACTGTTGATGCCATGTTAGGCCGGAGCGATGATTCAAAAACAATGAAAACCCATTATAAACGAGGCAATTTGTTTCCATCCAGTGGGACATAATTATGGATTATAATGACAAATACTGTCTTTTTACGCTTTGCATTGCATCGCGCCGCGTAAACAAAACCATGTCTGCATTTGTGATTGGATAAATGACAAACAACAAGCCCTACTCTCCACTGCCCAAAAAACTCGCTTTAATATATAAAATATAAAAACTCTTCAAATATAAAAACGTACTTACAGTCTGTGAGTCAGAAAAGCCGGCATTGTTGTCTACTCTTCCAGGATCAGGAAACGTCCTCCATAAAATGTGCTGCACACATCCGAATTTTTGGGTTGAAGTGTTCTGGAACAGTAAAGTTGTAAATACAACTTAACCACTGATTCTAGTCGTGTCCATTTTTGGAAGAACAAAAAAAGTAGTTTTGCTTTCACAATGAACAAGCGCCACAACACGGCGGCCTACGATAAGCCCGAGGCTGGGGCTGCTGAGGAACAGGCTTGAGGGTATAGTGAGCAAGCGGTGGCTGAGAATGGGCTCGCCGGCGATTTCAACTAAGGGGCGTCCAGAAGGACTGTGACGACCCGGGCTGGACTCCTGCTTCGTCTCACGTTACATTCCCAATACCACACGGCGATCGACCAGCGCGAAAGTTGTAGTCCTTTGAAATGAAAAAACTCTCCGCAACCAGCACTGCTTCAGCTCCAGGCTGACAATAAGCAGACTATCTGCTCTTTTGGAATACCAAACAAAGTAGTTTTGCTTTCACAAAGCACACAGCGTCTTTTACGACATGGCGGTGGAATCAACAAAACTACAGCGAGAATAAAAGTTACGCCTTCTTTCTTTGCGTGAACATTTGGGCGGCGTTATGCAAATCTTCCCACATAGCGACGTAGATATGTTATAGTTTTTTGTAGGTGCGGGCTCCTGATCCTATACTTGTTAACTTTTATAAAGAATTTTTCTTTGGATTTGAGACTTTAGTCTTTTACAGATCTTCTTTATGCACCAAGAGCTTGTAACACTCCAAAGAGAAAGGAAAAAGTGAAATCGCATCATATGACCCCTTTAATGTATATTTCAATGATTTGACTTTGAACATATTTTATATAGACAATTTTCTTGTGATAGTCTCTGTAGAGCTTAAATGATACTGTCACATTTGATGTATTTATCATATTCAACAAAAAGATTTGTTAGTGTTTTAATAATGTTTCTGTTTCTAATGGCATGAAGTAACTATATAAAATGTGCATGTCAGGTATCAGCCAGATGCTGCGTTTGAGAGGTCTAGGATCAATGAAGGCAAGGAAGAGGTTGGTGAGTCTGAACTGACAGAGTCTGAGTCTCACCTGAACATGCTGAAGGATGGAAGCATAACCCTGCGCTCTCTGCTCAACCCTCCACTGCTGCCCACTGAGCAGACTTCCACTGCCGTCAATGTGTCTGTAATGATCATGGGTTAGTACAGCAGCAGTTCGAGATTGATTTGACAAGTTAGTTTATAAAAATTACGTAGCCATTCTGATCCGTGTTTGTTTTTCCCTGCAGTGTTTTTTGTGTGTGTTGTTAGCACACTCAACACATACTACGGACAGGCCATTATTGCTATATGGGCCTTGGCCCTGGTGGTCTTGGGTGCATCTTTTGTTCATCTTCATCATGTTCCTGCTTCTGTTTTCAGCACCAACCTCAGACGTGACAAAGTTTCTTTTATGTATGTCAGTTGCAACTAAAATACAAAATTTTGGGGTCATAAATTTTAATTTTTGTAAGAAGTCTCTTATACTCAATAAGGCTGAATTTGTTTGATCAAAAATACAGTAAAAACAGTAAAATTGTGAAATATTACTACAATTTAAAATAACCGTTTCCTAGTTGAATTATTTTAAAATGTCTTTTTTTCTGTGATGCAGGCTGACTATCACAGCCTTACGTCTCCGACTTTTCAGTGTCACTGATCTTCCAGCATCTTCAAATAAGCTGAGTTGAATAATCAAACAATTTTATTATTATTCATGTTGAAACTGTTTATTATTTTTTTTAACTATGAAACATTTCATTCTAGATTCCTGGATGAGCAGAAAAGGTTCAAAAGAACAATTTATTTTACATAGAACCTTTTGTATCATAAATGTCTGCACTGTCACTTTTGATCAATTTCATGCCTCCTGTTGAATAGTAACTTTCTTTAAAAAACATCTTACTGAGCTCAAACTTTTTAATGTGGACATCAAGGTTAAGTAGACAGTTAATTTAAGTTAGTGAATTATTTATGAGTTTTTCAATAATCAATATTTTTTTCTGTATAAATACACAGGAAGATCACACTCTTACAGGGATAGTTCACCCAAAACTGATCTCCAAACCAAAATCTCCAAAAGTTGATCTCCAAAGTTTTTTTCTTTCTTTTATGGAACACAAAAAGATGATTTTACCCAGAATGCTGCTCTTTTCTATACAATAAAAATGAATAGTGTCCAGTATGAATTCACAAGTCTTAGACTAACTACACAGGTTGTGAGGATTGCTGCTATGGTCCTATCACTTTTATTGAATGGAAAAGAGCAGCAACAATGTGCCTAAAATCTAAAATGAAACAATGTGAAGGTGAGTAAATAGTGAGAGAATTTTAAATTCGGGGTGAACTTTCCCTTTCATAGACGTGCCAAATGTTGAACCATTGCTGCTGTTTATCTTGATGTGTATTCTGCCCAGAACAGCACTGGGTTTTAGGGTAATAGCCTGTATAAAATATCTGTGTTTGCCAAGCATTCTGTGTTCTTTGGAGGACCATATTGTGTGCTATCCTTATCTAACATGAAAAACAGTGTGAGTTGACCCGAGAGAGCCTCCATTCATCGTGTTTTTTTTAGTCTGGGTCATTTCATTAGCGAGTGCTGAGCAGGGTGCAGTCAAGCACATGTTTGAAGCAATGTGTATTTTTTGTTTAAGGTTCCTCTGTTGCCCTTTCTACCCATCTTGAGTATATTTGTCAACGTGTATCTCATGGTTCAGCTCAGCGGAGACACGTGGATCCGTTTCTCCATCTGGATGGCCATAGGTACATGCTAACTTTGGGTAAACACACACAGGATGCAATCCTAAACCACATTCAAACAAATCTAAAGGTCTCATTGCCGTTTCAAGGCTGTTTGCTTGAAAAACAGGCTTTATTGGAAATAAACGTAAGAAAACCCCAGAAAAGACCAGCTTAGATGAGCATGAATTTCCATGGTGGTCCAGGCTGGTTTTCACTGGTTAGGTTTACGCTGGTGGAAAATTGGAAAGTTTATCCAGTGATGAAAATTCTGTCATTATTTATTTACCCTCATTTTTGATCTAAACCCAAAAGCTTGTGCCCCCCCCCCAGTATTTAACCAATGAGGTTTGTTCTAGCATGTGACTCACACATGTGACAAGCACAAACTCCTGTGTTTACAAAAAATAATTAGCTTAAATTAAATCTGTTCATCATATAAAGCGATTGTATCTCTTCACAAGACTGGGATTAGATATATGATGCCTTCATAACTTTAATAATATTTAAAATTAATTTTAATAACATTTAGGATGAACTGTCCCTCATAATAATAAAAATAAAAAACCCCCCCTCAAAAATTAATAATATTATTAGATATATATATATATATATATATAATATATAATATATATATTATATATATATTCCATTTGGTGAACTGGTCGGTTTAATAATACTTTTGGGTAAAAGGTCCATTTCACAATCATTTTTTGGAGTGAAGTGCCTTTGATAATATATATATATATTTTTTTTTTTGGGATGAACTGCCTTACGTACCTAATGGGATCCAAAGCGCAAATATGCTGGTATATGAAGGCATACAAATTTTATAAAATCTTAACTTTGATATCAATCCACAGGATTCTTCATCTATTTTGGATATGGAATGTGGCATAGTGATGAACGTAAGAGGCATCTACAGAACTGTGGTGTTGCGACGGAGAAAAAGACACTGACAGGAAATGAAGGCACTGTGGAATATGTGACGCACATAGAGAAGACTAGCCCATGTTAAAGAACAGCAGATAAAACTATAATAGTAACTAGCTGTTATCCACGGCATTCACCAACCAGCTGATAGATCTGAAATCTGTGTATTCAGCGTTGCCTTTACAGTCACTGCCAACATGAACAATCACTGTAACACCTCTCAGTGCTGATGCTCTCATCTGTGATGTGATAGTAGGACGTTAGGGGTGTGCGATCTGGCAATGAAAATTCAATGCATTGATGGTGAATTGTGTATTGGCAACAAGAATAGAAACTGATAATTGTTATATATAATATATATATATATGAAAGATATATATATATGAATAATTATGATGAATAGAAATAACTGAACTATGAATAGCAACAAAACTTTCTTTTTTTATTTTAATGTTATTAATTTCATAGCATGAATTGAATATAAGAGCAATATTTCACCAGAAGACATACCTCTGTGTATAAGCAATTTGCTTTTAAATGTATTTGGAAGAGAAAGGGAAAGCATGTTTTTTTGTTAGTTTTTTTGCATAAAAGTATTACCATATGTTAATATGTTCTTTTCCTTCCAGAGTTACAGGTATCTGAACTATGACTCCTTTTTTGTTTTTAGCCTGTTGGGCTCTATGTTCCCTCTTCCCCGCATTCTTTGCCATGGCACGAGATGGCGTGCTATTCAGATTTCTTTCCAAAGTGAGTAAGCGTTAGTCGCCAGTGGCTGCCACTATGGCAACGGGCACTACCGCGGGTAAGATACATATTTCCACAGACAGTATCTTAAGATTACTTCCACTGTTAGTTTGTTAAATAAAAAAAAAAACTAATAATTTTTTTATAGCATATATACTTAGTTCTAAAGGTATGAGAAACATGTGTTAAAGTGGCATTATTAAATTATGTGGAACATCAGAAAAAATATTGGTAAAGCCGTGATAATGGTGAATGTCCAGCTTCACAGCATGTCTACATGTTTGACTGTCTTTTTAAAGTGTTTAATTCTAAGATTTAGAATTAATACTGTTAACTTACTGTACGTGCCTGGGATGTTAAAGGGTTAGTTCACCCAAAAATGAAAATTAACCTGTGTTTTACTCACCCTCAAAGCATGCTAGGTGTATGTGACTTTCTTCTTTCAGACGAATCCAGTCGGGGTTATATAAAAATTGTTCTGGCCCCTCCAAGCATTTCAATGGGGGTAAGCGGGTGTTGGTTGTCAACAGTTCAGAAGACGTGAAATAAAGTGCGCGCAGCTGTAATAAAACGTCCCTCACACGGCTCCTGGGGGTGAATAAAGGCCTCCTGTAGCGAATCCATGCATTTTTGTAAGATAAATATCCATATTTCAAATGTAATAAACACTTTTTTCTCACTTCAGCTGACTGTCATACGCGGAAGCCGTTCCGGCAGATGACGTAAGACATCGGCGTTGCGTGATTAGTGACGAACGCAGAGACAAAACAAAACAAAACGCCGTTCACGAATTAGAAGTACAAAACGAGGATTTGTAAAGAAAAATGTTGGGGGATTTCGACATAAGCCAAGAGGAGACTGGTTTTCCTTTGCTAAAGTAAGGAAACTTTGTTTCCTTTGCTCCTGGATTTCTCAGAAGCATGCACACGACGCATACGTCTTACGTCATCCGCCTGCACGACTTCTGGTTTAGACAGTAACGGAAGGTGGAAAGGTCTGAAAGAGATCACCAACTACAAAGCACCATCCCCCAGCACTGTGGAGAATCAGCAAATGGCAGACGATCTGAATGAGTTCTATTGAAGGTTTGAAAAAACACCATTAACACCTGCTGCAACCCCCCTCTCCCCCACACCTGCATTTCAGATCAGCGAAGAAGAGGTGCGCCCGGTCTTCCGGAAGCAGAAAAGGAAAAAAGCACCAGGCCAAGATTGTGTTACACCAGCCTGTCTGAAATCCGGTGCTGACCAGCTGGCCCCCATCTTCAAACAGATCTTCAACAGATCAATGGAGCTGTGCGAAGTCCCTTCATGCTTTAAATGCTCCACCATCATCCCCATCCCAAAAGAAACCCAAAATGACTGGACTTAATGACTACAGACCTGTAACTCTAACGTCTGTGGTCATGAAGTCATTCGAAAAACTGGTTTTGGCTTATCTGAAGGACATCACTGAACCCTTGCTGGATCCTCTTCAGTTTGCCTAAAGGGCAAACAGGTCTGTGGATGATGCAGTCAACATGGGACTGTATTATGTTCTTCAAATCTAGACGGACCAGGGACTTATACAGTGGGGGAAAAAGTATTTTGTCAGCCACCAATTGTGCAAGTTCTACAACTTAAAAAGATGAGAGAGGCCTGAATTTTCATCATAGGTATACCGAAACTATGAGAGACAAAATGAGAAAAACAATCCAGAAAATCACATTGTAGGATTATTAAAGAATTTATTTGCAAATTATGGTGGAAAAAGAAGTATTTGGTCAATAACAAAATTTCATCGCAATACTTTGTTATATACCCTTTGTTAGCAATGACAGAGGTCAAACGTTTTATGTAAGTCTTCACAAGGTTTTCACACACCGTTGCTGGTATTTTGGCCCATTCCTCCATGCAGATCTCCTCTAGAGCAGTAATGTTTGGGGCTGTCGCTGGGCAACACGGATTTCAACTCCCTCCAAAGATTTTCTATGGGGTTGAGAACTGGAGACTGGCTAGGCCACTCCAGGACCTTGAAAGGCTTCTTATGAAGCCACTCCTTCGTTGCCCGGGCGGTGTGTTGGGATCATTGTCATGCTGAAAGACCCAGCCACGTTCATCTTCAATGCCCTTGCTGATGGAAAGAGGGTTTTCACTCAAAATCTCACGATACATGGCCCATTCATTCTTTCGTTTACACGGAACAGTCGTCCTGGTCCCTTTGCAGAAAAAAAGCCCCAAAGCATGATGTTTCCACCCCATGTTTCACAGTAGGTATGGTGTTCTTTGGATGCAACTCAGCCTTCTTTCTCCTCCAAACACGACAAGTAGAGTTTTTACCAAAAAGTTATATTTTATATTTTATATCTGACCATATGACATTCTCCCAATACTCTTCTGGATCATCCAAATGCTCTCTAACAAACTTCAGATGGGCCTGGACATGTACTGGCTTAAGCAGGGGGATACGTCTCGCACTGCAGGATTTGAGTCCCTGGCGACGCAGTGCGTTACTGATGGTAGCCTTTTTTACTTTGGTCCCAGCTCTCTGCAGGTCATTCACTAGGTCCCCCCGTGTGGTTCTGGGATTTTTGCTCACAGTTCTTGTGATCATATTGACCCCACAGGGTGAGATCTTGCGTGGAGCCCCAGATCGAGGGAGATATCAGTGGTCTTGTATGTCTTCCATATTCTAATAATTGCTCCCACAGTTGATTTCTTCACACCAAGCTGCTTCCCTATTGCAGATTCAGTCTTCCCAGCATGGTGCAGGTCTACAATTTTGTTTCTAGTGTCCTCTGACAGCTCTTTGGTCTTGGCCATGGAGTTTGGAGTGTGACTGTTTGAGGTTTTGGACAGGTGTCTTTTATACTGATAACAAGTTCGAACAGATGCCATTAATACAGGTAACCAATGGAGGACAGAGGAGCCTCTTAAAGAAAAAGTTACAGGTCTGTGAGAGCCAGAAAACTTGCTTGTTTGTAGGTGACCAAATAACTTATTTTACCGAGGAATTTACCAAATAATTCTTTAAAAATCCTACAATGTGAATTTCTTTTCTCATTTTGTCTCTCATAATTGAGGTAAACCTATGATGAAAATTACAGGCCTCTCTCATCTTTTTAGTGGGAGAACTTGCACAATTGGTGGCTGACTAAATACTTTTTGCCCCACTGTTGTGAGGATCCTGTTTGTGACTGGCTCAGCGTTGAACACTATCATACCAAACCTCCTCCTGCCCAAACTAACTCAGCTCTTTGTGCCCACCTCCGTCTGTCAGTGGAGCAACAGCTTCCTGACAGACAGGCAGGCTAGTGAGGCTGGGAAAATACACATACACATCCAGTATAATCAGCACTGGAGCTCCTCAGAGTTGTATTCTCTCCCCATTGCTCTTCTCCCTCTACACAAATGACCGCACCTCTAAAGACCCCTCTGTCAAACTCCCGAAGTTTGCAGACGACACCACACTCAACGGCCTCATTCAGGACGGTGACGAGTCAGCTTACAGACAGGAGGTTAAAGAGCTGGCTGTCTGGTGCGGTCTCAACAACCTGGAGCTCAACACGCTCAGGAGAAACCCCTCTGCACTCCCCCCACTCCCCATCATGAACAGCACTGTGACTGCAGTGGAGTCATTCAGTTTACTGGGCACCACAATCTCTCAGGACCTAAAATGGGACACTCACATAGACTCCATAGCTAAAAAGGCCCAGCAGAGGTTGTACTACCTTCACTAGCTGAGGAAGTTCAACCTGACACAGGAGCTGCTGAAACAGTTCTACTCCACAATCATTGAATCCATCCTCTGCACTTAATAAATCTGACCTCAGAAGACTACAGAGTGTAGTCCGGACTGCTGAGTGAATCATTGGTGCAACCCTCCCTTCTTTCCAAGAACTGTACTTATCCAGAGTGGGCAAAAGGGCTGTCAGAATCACTCTGGACCCCTCACATCAAGCACACTCCCTCTTTGAACTGTTGCAATCTGGTCGACGCTACAGAGCACTGAGCACCAGAACGACCAGACACAGGAACAGTTTCTTCCCTCAGGCAATCAATCTCATGAACACTTAACAATAACTGAGGAACACACACTATTTATTCACTCATAAACCTATTTATCTAACACACATACTCAGTCCACACCTCAAATTTGCACATAATATACAATACCTGTACATACAAAAACTGTCTATTGTAATATACCTGTACATACAACTGTCAATTTGTATATTGTATTCCCTATTTACTTGTTCTATATATATTTTTTAATCTGTGTTTTTGTTCTGTCACTGTCATTTTGTTACACTGTGGAAGCGTCTGTCACGAAAACAAATCACTAGTAGTGTAAACATACTGGAATAAAGCTCATTCTCATTCTCAATTGAGAGAAAAGTGTTTATTACGTTTGAAATATGGATATTTTTCTAACAAAAACATTCACTACAGGACGCCTTCCTTTAATCACCCCCCCGGAGCCGCATGAGGGACGTTTTATTACGGATGCACGCACTTTATTTCACGTCTTCTGAACTGTTGACAACCAACACCCACTCACCCCCATTGAAAGGCTTGGAGGGGCCAGAACAATTGTAATATAACTCTGATGGATTCGGCTGAAAGAAAAAAATAAAACATACACCTAGGATGCTTTGAGAGTGAGTAAAACACAGGCTAATTTTCATTTTTGGGTGAACTAACCCTTTAAGCTGCCTTTATAACACTAATTCACATTTTCTTGTATTCTGCTAAACACTAATTTTTTATCTTAATCCATGTTACATGTGTAATTGTCGCTGAATGTTTGACAGGGATATTCTACAATGTACAGTATTCATAGGTCAACCTGTTGTTTAACAACCAAAAGGTATTATGATGTTGAAGCAAGTACGTATGTATGTTTTGTCTTGTAAAATGACCTTTTATTTACTTTATACACTTGCTAGATTTTTTTTGTACTCTTTCAGAAATATGAATGAATAATCATTAATCTACACTACATAGTTCACTGCGGTCATTCAATACATGACAATCTGTTCAATCCAGCTAACTGATGCAAGTGGTGGTCTAAAAATGGACAACCTGAGCATCTGAAATTTTGAGTTGTAGATTGCAGTGTAAATGAGTCATAGTGAGGCTAAGATTGTGGCACAAGCATTAATAACAATGTGTTAGTATCTCATTAAATAATGCACATCAACTTCTGTTTATAGCCTTTGTATTATTTTATTGTTTTTTAATCATGGAAGTAATGTGTGGATTATGCCATTGTCAAAACATTGCAAAGTGGTTTCATACAAAACAATAAAATATTTCTCAATTTTTAAAGTTTTCCCCACATTATTTTATATAAATATGCATTAAATCGTTTTATTTAAATTTTAATGGATTTCTTTCTTGGTTGGTAGGTCTGTTGTGCCATTCACTAGTTTCTCATCTTATACAGTATCATAGAATGTAGCTACTATTTCATATGAGTTCAAGTAGTGTTAAATGTCTAATAAAAGAAGCTGATATTTGATTTCAAACTATTGCAACAATGCATTACTCAACTGCCAATGGAAACAGATTTCAGCATTATGCTTCAGTAAACAAAACATTGACTGCCCATTTAATTATAATATAATGTAAAATAGCAGTATTGATAAGGTAAACTCCATTTGTAAAGCATGGGTATACGTTAAAATGAATGATGGACAGAAATATCTCACATATGAACCTCTACAGAATAGTTCACCCAAAAATGAAAATCTGCTTTTAATTTACTCACCCCCAGGCCATCCAAGATGTAGGTCAAGTCAAGTCAAGTCACCTTTATTTATATAGCGCTTTTAACAATACAGATTGTGTCAAAGCAACTGAACAGCATTAATTAGGAAAATAGTGTCAATAATGCAAAATGACAATAGTAAACACTCATTTTTCAGTTAAAGACAGTTCATCATTGAATTCAGTGATGTCAACATCCAGCTCAGTTTAAATAATATCTTTGCAATCAAGTCAAAGATATCGCTGGAAATGAAGTGTCCCCCAACTAAGCAAGCCAGAGGAGACAGCGGCAAGGAACCAAAACTCCACATCGGTGACAGAATGGAGAAAAAAAAAACATTTTTTTCAACCACCTACAAAACAAGTAGGTGACTTTCTTTTTTTCAGTAGAACGGTAAAGATTTTTAGCTGAACCCAACGAGCACTGACACTTTGAGAGTCCAAAAACGCAAATGCAAAGCATTAAATGAATCCACATACACAGCTCCTGACGATATATTGAGGTCTTATGAAGAGCAACGATCAGTCTGTGTAAGAAACTAAACATTACTTATCTAAATAATGTTCAGTTTCTGTATATCAGGAGCCACGGGTATTAATTTTGTCTTGCCTGTACATGCTTTTTTGACTCTCAAAGTGACGGTGCCCGTTGACTTACATATTAAAGGTGAGGGAAGCGATTTCTGGTAGCCAATGTTGACATTTAAAATCACCAAAACAAACACGCCCCTACCCCAAAAGTGTCTCGCCCCTATTTTGACCACCCCACACATACGTACGAAACCCAGGCAACAGATTAGTTCTGTGAAACAAAGCAAAACTGCTGCTGCATTCCATTCATGACGTATTGACACAAATTTCAAATGATTTTCAAAGGTCGCTTTGTTGCGTCCAGTGTACTAGACAGACTTTAGCTGTTGCATACATCCTGAGTAGTACGCCGTCCTGGATGGCTACAGTTGTTTTGCTATTCGGCCCGAATCGTTTTCTTAAGTGTTTTTGAAAAATCGCTTACCCCACCTTTAAGAATGACCATATGTTCAGATAAAAATATTCTTTACTGTTCTAAAGAATGTCATATTCGTCTTGGATGGTCTGGGGGGGTGAGACAATTAACAGCATTTTTTTTTTTTTCCATTTTCGAGTAAACTATTCTTTAAAATTTGAAAGACGTTATCTGGATTATGAGGCCAATAGCGCAAATAGCTGCAGTCCCACAGAGGGCATTAGAGGATCACAGACTGACACTGAGGGGGGAGTGTGTTAGATGGGCTGGGGAAATTCCTCTTTTTTCACAAGGATGGAGCTGACTGTGTGTAAGCGGGACAGACAGTGGCTGAAGAGCTCCTGTGCTGTTCTCAGGCCTCCCGAGCAGCAGGAACAGCACCGTGTGCCCTGCTGGAACTCTCCACTTCAGCCAACATGAAGCTCTGGCTCTTCTTCACACTGGCACTGCTCTGGCTGGAGGTCCAAAATGGTGAGCAGATCTCTTTTATTTTTTTCTGCCTTGTTATTATTACTTCAAAACATGAAGTAAAAAAAAAAAAATAAATAAAAAGGTCTTTCTCTTGTTCGGAAAGAAAATAAATTGAGAGATGTTTCTGGATGAACGTGTATGGTGTGCCAGTGGTGCCAATGGAAACCAAATTCCAGAGTAGAAAGGGGAGGAGAGATTAGATCAGGGCAGAGTTTTACTTAAACTTACGTTTAAATTATACAACAGAGACAAAAGATAGAGAATCAAATATGTTTGCATCCTAACAAGGTAACTTTTTTTTTAAAATTATTTCTTTCTTTTCATTCAAACATAAATCAGAATCAAAAGGAATCAAAAGATCTGTATACAATATTCTTCTAGACCTCATGATCCTCGCATGTGTCAAAAATGAATTTAAAAGGAATTTGTGATTCAATGAACTTCAGTATTGTACGCTTTTGCACAGAGAACAAGAAAGGCATACTTCCAGCATTGCTGTTTGTACAGCTGTAAGCTGAAGAATATAGAGCAGATTTCCAGATGGCAGAAACCTCTTTCGCTTGCTCTCTCTCTCTCCTTCTTTTTTTGGCTTGGTCATAGGAGTTATAAAGTGTCACAAAGAGAGAAATTAAACACATATGCTGTATTATGTTTATTGTCTACTAGCAGTGAATAAATTAATGTTATTGCTCTTTAGAACTTCCCCATGTAAAGCTTGCCCGTCACATCCAAATGCTGAAACAACACGCTGTTGACTAGGAAAACTGCATTTTGGTTTATCCAGGTGTGTGTCAGCAGGTCAAGCGTAAGAAAGAGGCTGATGAGAACCGCATTAGAACAGGAAGAAAGAGGGTGAAGGTTCGCTACCCCAAAGTAAAAGAAAAGGAGGTAGGAAGCAAGGGCCAGTCTATTCTCACCCAGGTCCTTGATAAAGGCCGTTTTCTCAGATTGGGCGAGAGCCTTTCTTTGAATCCTGGGAAAACACTGGAACTGAGATGCAAAGGGACTAATATAGGTTGGGCGTATCCCTCTTTATGGACACCTTCAATGAAAACCGTCTCAGGTATTCTTTCTCATTTTATCTATTCATTTAATATAGTAATCATGGTAACCAACTGTATAACACAGTTTTACTACAAATACCATGGTTAAACTATGGTTAGTGTAGCAAAACCATGGTTAATTTGTGGTTACCATGGTTTAACTATAACCATGGTATTTGTAGTAAAACTGTGGTTATACAAATGGTAATCAATATGCCAAAAAAACATGGTTACTACACTTTTACTACAATAAAGCCATAGTTAATTTTCGTTACAAGATTACACTGCATGTAAATAAATACAACTTTCTATTTTAATAAAAAAAAATAAAAAGTTTAAAAATTGAAGTCAAACTGAAAGAAAATGATGTTGCCTTGGAAAATAGATGAATTCAATTTTTACTGGATTTCATTCAAAGTTTATTTTCTTTAAACGAACCCTACATTTCTAAAATGACTCATATAGTCCATAGTATATATATTATATACTGCAGAAATAATACAAGTAGTATGCTATTCCAACATAGCCCAGGTCTAGATTTGATTGACTGTGTTGTTCCAGCATCAAGCAGCATGAGCGGTACAGTCAGCTGATTCTGACCTTGCCCTCTGCTGCTGATACGGGGGACTACAGCTGCTGGGTGGTGCTCTGTGATGGAGAAGAATGTGCAAAGGATGGAGAAAGCCCCTCTGTGACCTAACATTTACTTTACAGGTTACAGCATCTGTCACATACAGTGGGGCAAAAAAGTATTTAGTCCACCAATTGTGCAAGTTCTCCCATTAAAAAGATGAGAGAGGCCTGTAATTTCATCATAGGTATACCTCAACTATGAGAGACAAAATGAGAAAAAAAAATCCAGAAAATCACATTGTAGGATTTTTAAAGAATTTATTTGCAAATTATGGTGGAAAATAAGTATTTGGTCAATAACAAAATTTCATCTCAATACTTTGTTATATACCCTTTGTTGGCAATGACAGAGGTCAAACGTTTTCTGTAAGTCTTCACAAGGTTTTTACACCACTGTTGCTGGTATTTGGGCCCATTCCTCCATGCAGATCTCCTATAGAGCAGTAATGTTTTGGGGCTGTAGCCCGGGGGAAACACGATTTTTTTTTTTGTTTTTTTTTCAACTCCCTCCAAAGATTTTCTATGGGGGTGAGATCTGGAGACTGGCTAGGCCACAACAGGACCTTGAAATGCTTCTTACGAAGCCACTCCTTCGTTGCCCGGGCGGTGTGTTTGGGATCATTGTCATGCTGAAAGACCCAGCCACGTTTCATCTTCAATGCCCTTGCTGATGGAAGGAGGTTTTCACTCAAAATCTCACGATACATGGCCCCATTCATTCTTTGGTTTACACGGATCAGTCGTCCTGGTCCCTTGCAGAAAAACAGCCCCAAAGCATGAAGTTTCCACCCCCATGCTTCACAGTAGGTATGGTGTTCTTGGATGCAACTCAGCATTCTTTCTCCCCCAAACACGACAAGTTGAGTTTTACCAAAAAGTTATATTTTGGTTTCATCGGACCATATGACATTCTCCCAATCCTCTTCTGGATCATCCAAATGCTCTCTAGCAAACTTCAGACGGGCCTGGACATGTACAGGCTTAAGCAGGGGGACACGTCTGGCACTGCAGGATTTGAGTCCCTGGCGGCGCAGTGTGTTACTGATGGTAGCCTTTGTTACTTTGGTCCAAGCTCTCTGCAGGTCATTCACTAAGTCCCCCCCGTGTGGTTCTGGGATTTTTGATCACAGTTCTTGTGATCATTTTGACCCCAAGGGGTGAGATCTTGCGTGGAGCCCCAGACCGAAGGAAATTATCAGTGGTCTTGTATGTCTTCCAATTTCTAATAATTGCTCCCACAGTTGAAATCTTCACACCAAGCTGCTTACCTATTGCAGATTCAGTCTTCCCAGCCTGGTGCAGGTCTACAATTTTGTTTCTGGTGTCCTTTGACAGCTCTTTGGTCTTGGCCATGGTGGAGTTTGGAGTGTGACTGTTTGTGGTTGTGGACGGGTGTCTTTTATACTGATAATGAGTTTAAACAGATGCCATTAATACAGGTAATGAGGGGAGGACAGAGGAGCCTCTTAAAGAAGAAGTGACAGGTCTGTGAGAGCCAGAAATATTGCCGTTTGTAGGTAACCAAAAAAAAAAAAAAAAAAATTTTTTTTTAAACTTTTTATTTACCGAGGAATTTACCAATTAATTCTTTAAAAATCCTACAATGTGATTTTCTGGATTTTTTTTTCTAATTTTGTCTCTCATAGTTGAGGTATACCTATGATGAAAATTACAGGCCTCTCTCATCTTTTTAAGTGGGAGAACTTGCACAATTGGTGGCTGACTAAATACTTTTTTGCCCCACTGATCCACAACACATCTCACATCTGAAACTCCAAAGACATTCTTACTATTCTCTTTGTATCTAGACAAAGATGAGCTGTTTGTCCCCTCTGCCATCCATTTTGAGATCATCTACCTGCGCCCTGACAAGCCCGCCACCGTCCCGTGCCGGGTGACAAACCCCAAAATCAAAGTCTCGCTGCACAGGGAAGTTCCTGCAGAAGAAATCGCTGTGGATGGGACCCAGATCTCTTACAATCCCACTAAGGGCTTCATCATCCAAAACCCCAGTCCAGAACACAAGGGTGCTTATTATTGCAAAGCCAACAGCACCACGAAAACCACTCCACAAATATCCACTAAATACCAGCTGCTGTATGTGGAAGGTAAGAGGAGAGCACAATAGTACTGCTAATAACAGTACTAAAAATAAAATTGTAAATAAAATTGCATTTTGCCCCTCGTAGTGCCTAGTGGCCCCCCTTTTGCAACTATTGAGGCTTCTTCGAACACAATGAGTGGTGGAGACATCTTTAACGTTACTTGCACAGTTCTGGGTGAACCTGAGATGAATGTCAGCTTCAGCTGGAGGTATCCTGGCCAGGTGAGTGGTACATTATTATTTTTTCCTTAAGAAAAGTGCAATTATTTTCACCACTTACAATAAGAATATTATTTCTTGAGCAGCAAATCAGCATATTAGAATGATTTCTGAAGGGTCATGTGGTCATGTGACACTGAAGACTGGAGTAATGATGCTGAAAATTCAGCTTTGCATCACAGGAATACATTACATTTTACAATTTATTAAAATAGAAAACGGTCATTTTAAATTGTAACAGTAATTCACAATATTACTATTTTTGCTGTATTTTTGATCTTACAGAGCATAAGAGACTTCATTCAAAAACATAAAAAAGTCAATTATTCTAAATGTTTGACAGGTAGTGTAGATTCAGATAGATAGGTGTTAATATGACGCGTGTTCTCAGGGTCAGAGGCCGGTGAATATTCATGACTCCTGGCACCTGATAAACCGCGGTGTGGGACACACAACACGCATCTCCCAGAGCTTCGTGATTGTGGATGATGTTGAAACGATTGACTATGGAAAGTACATCTGCAGCACCAAAAATAAGCATGGCGAGACATTGGTGGCCACAATGGTAAAGTCACATGAATAGGAAGAAGAACAAAGATTATATATTGAGCTGAGCTGAGCTGGACTCCATTCACACTTCAGGCTTCTTGCTGCTTAATTAAATCCTTATGAAAAACAAAATAAAGTGCTTCTTTTCAGCAGACTTAATGATGATGCAAGTTAATGCAAGCTTCATGTTCAATGGTAAATCAACAGCATGCTTAACACGGTTTATGAATGCACCGCTGCCTGTGAAATAGTGTTTTTCCATCAAGAACCTATAATACTGAAAATGGAAGGTGTTAAGTTCTATATGCATGAAATATGTCTGAGGAGCGTGAAGGCTTTGTGCTCTGCTCTAATGGACTCCGTATGTGGAATGTGCAGTGGGAGCCCAGTTCTTATTTTGGTTCAGTGCGACACATTGTTTCTCCTCCTCTCACAGAGATTTCGGTTATTGAATTATTAGCAATTTAAGAATAAGTTACAGTAGAATTCACAACACAGAACAGATCACAGTCAAACTGCAAGCCCATCGATGCAGCTCTAAATGCTGCCATAGACTTCCAGCCTGGACATGAAGAAAATAAATAAGAAAACCAACAGATACAACAGGTTCCTGCACAATTTCACTGCTTGGCCCCTTAAAGGGAAAGTGCTCTCAAAAATGAGAATTCGGTCTTCATTTTTTTCACCCTTACAGTACGTTATTCCAAACCAGTATGACTTTCTTTGTTTTGTGAAACGTAAAATCGGTTTCGGTTCTAATTGACTGCCATTATATGATCAAAACAAACAAACAAACAAACAATGTGATGTGACATGTGGCCAAGTATGGTGACCCATACTAGGAATTAGTGCTCTGCATTTATCCCATCCTAAGTGCACACACACAACAGTGAACACACACACACCGTGAACACACACCCGGAGCAGTGGGCAGCCATTTATGCTGCGGCGCCTGGGGAGCAGTTGGGGGTTCGGTGCCTTGCTCAAGGGCATCTCAGTCGTGGTATTGAAGGTGGGAGAGAGCGCTGTACATTCAAACGGTTACCAATTTTTTTTTTGTCTCTTCTAGCGAATTCCATACAGGTTTGGAATGACATGAGAGTGAGACAAAATCTTTAATGACAAATTAGATTTGACTATCAATTACATGTTATAAACACAGGGCGACATTTACACCCAGATTAATTTAATTCTTTATTAATTGCATATTTTCACGAGTTTCAGTTTCACACCAACATCCACACAAACAGCTTCGCAATACATACCAACATAATTTTTTTTTTCTTCAGTTGCTTTTTAACGTCTTTGTAAATAGCTTGAATGTAAAGCTGCAGTGGAGGGTTTCAGACAGAGGGGGAGCTCCTGAGGCCACGAAACATGCTCGGTCATTACATTGGTCTCACGATCAGACATAAATATAGAAACAAGGACAAACAAACACTCAAATCTGTCCCTAGGGCTCAATCATACTGATTAATATACAAAACCTGTATTCAAGAAAATCGCTGATTCCCAATTGTACATGCCTTCAGTCACAGGGCTGCCCAATGACATGCCATTTCAATATCAGACACTTGTCCATTTACAGCATACCATTGCCATTAGACTGCATCTCTGATTGCCAAGAAAGTGAGGAATTCAAACTTTATACAGGCATTAAAACAAAACATTCAAGACTTTGAATCAACTATTAATAATTTATTCTGCATCAGTCACTGTATTGCATCTCTTCTATGCATACATGAGTGATATGGAGAGCAAATCTGTGATGAAACATGCATCATGATTTGGGCAAAGCTTACCTTGTTGCGGTTCTTAATGTGTGATGATAATAAAAATACCATTTGCAAAATCAAAAATAAAGGCATGATATAAACAAGAAAAAATTTTTTGCATAAAGTTTTGAGAACACCTGGTTGAGATCAATGAATATTTCCATTTGAGTAAATAGTAACAGTCAGTTTATGGTATGTTGATCTATGAAGTGAAAGGTTCATCTGGGGTCTGAGCCAGGTCCTGCATAAAATAAAGGGAAACCAAATGCTACACGAGCAGCAGCATCTGGGAAATGTCCACTGGACGGCTGGCATTTGGGCATTTGTCCCAGAGCAAAGATGATCTGGGTATATACAGGTACACTTCAAGGCGTCTGGTGGAAAAGCTTCATAAATTGATAAAGGCCCCAGTCGTGGATTCTAATGTCAGTCCTCTATAGAGAGGTGGTAAAAATCAGGAACTCCAGGAAACAAAGTAATCCAGGAGGAAAAAACAAAAATTTGAGAGAAACCTTCTACAACCCCTGAGATATTTCATTTTTCCTCCATAGTCAGATGTGAAAGGCAAAGTATGAGGGTGGTCTCATTGGTAAGTGCTTCTGTGCAATATAGTCTTCAGTCATGAAAGTTAATTTCATATTGAGAGATATGAATATATATAGCCAGACCAGCTTCAGCATGCAGGAAGCACTCCGTCCTGTATGAAAGTGCTTCCTGGAAGCTGAAGGCCATTGTTATCTGGGCGAGACGGGAGGGCTGGAGAATGTCCCTGAGTGCCGCGGTGACTGGAGATTCAGGGACGGGGAAGGGGAGACCTTGCGGGGGCTGCTCAGATCACCGTTGTGGAGCTTCCAGAGCAGCTCTTCATTCTCCATAGACAGGCGTTTGTTTACTTTGGACTCCTTCTGGAGGGTTTCCTGCAAAACCGCCTGCTCTGTGGACAGTTGTCTGCAATGGAACAAGTCAACTCTGGTGAACTTTATTAAAGTAGTCACTATTACTGCACAAGATGAAAGAGCAGAAGGTCTCAGCACAAAGCTTTGCTGAAATGAAAACGCACCTTTCTTGCCACCACAAGAGCACAGAGAGTAATCAAAGCAATTAAAGTGTCACAGCACAGCCAGAAGCAATTTTGTAGAATTTCTCTGCTACCCACACCACATGCAAATACTATGAAACTTCAAAGAGTTTGGTTTGCTACAGGTTTAACTGAATGAAGCCCACTGGGGAAACACCCAAATGTTAGAAGCTAAACAGGTGGATTGAGTAAAATAATTTATAAAAAACCCAAGGGTATCACGTTTATGAACACGAGCTTGTGGTATGCTACCTTGACAAAGCTGCATGTCTGTCCATTCTGGCTTTGAGTTCCTCATTTTCCTGTTGCAGTTTCTTAAGACATTCATCCAGCTTCACATTCCTCTCCATCTAAGAATAAATCAAATCTTAGTTTTCTTCCAGCACAGATACTGTAGAAGCATCAGATTTACTGTTTTAAACTGTTTATGTCTTTACTGTGATTAGAAAGTAGGACTACAAAGAATTTCTCCTGCAAAACGGCATTATGCACCACAGATAATTGAGCTCACCAGTTTGTCTAGCTGCACGAGTTTCTTGTCCTGTTCATGGATCTGTTTGTTTTTGATGTCCATCACTACTTTAAGGCTTTCAAGCTCCTGCTCCAGATAAAGAATATGGGAGTCCTTCTTCAACATAAGAAAAGGGAGATCAGGAATATATACTGGCTTTCTCAACCTGGATCATTAAGACTGAAATCATGTTATCATGCTTAAATTTGTGGAATTTAATTAATCTATATAATCATCTATAAGAGTGAACTTAACAGACAATAATATACTATAATAATTAGTGTGAGAAAAAGAAAAAACGTATACGGTTTTAAATTCAGATTTCCACTTTTGGTGTCATTCCCACTGTACAATTTTACCCAAAATAATGTTATTGTCTCTAATAAAGAATTCTCCAGTGGTGTGTGAATATAAACACTGTTGGGTATTGTTAGTGAACAAACTAAAATGTGAAAATTGTCTTTTAAGAGTGTTTAGATAAAAGCATCTGCTAAATGTATAAATAAATGTAAGACACTTTATTTTCTAACAGCTGAAGGGTCAAAAGTGTCCGGAGTTGAAGAAACACCCATATATGAACTTTCCTTGTGCTGCATCGTCATTCTATGTATAGGACAGGGTCTGACAGCATTATGCAGGGTAGTTATCTAAATATCCTTGCATGCATTTTCAGAATGTTGAGAGTTCCGGAATCTCCTTAACCCTGATTGGAAAGACCAGTCTAATTTAAAAGCAGCGACGCATTACTATCAATAGCAGATGTTGGGAGCTATACAGGACTGATAACGTACCTGTGTTTTCTCAGCCAGATCCATCCTTCTCTTCACCTCAGCATTCAGCTTTTCTTTGAGGTTGCTATTTTCTGCCATGAGCTCCTGAATTCGATTCTGTTTGAGGGAAAAATGTACTGATATGAAAATGTTTGTTACATTTTGACAGGGCAAAATACAAGAAAGGAAAAGTGAACGGGGAACACTAATGTTGTGTGGAAAATTTCAGCTTTTGGTCACTGCCTTACAGATAACGTGTCCTCTGATTCCCTCAGTGTTGCGTTGAGAGACTGCATTTCCTTTTCATGGGACTGTTTGAGTTCTGAGAAAGTCAAGACAGAGCAGAATATATCTGAGCACGAGAGGTAATGCTGCTGCCTTTAAACATTCAAGTAACAAGTGCACACGTTTGTTTCGCTGTCTTACTGAGGATTTTGCATAGACTTCCACTGACTTTCAATCAGGTTAATGGTTAAGCTTTTTTAACTAGTGAGGACCAGTCCTCACTAGTGGGTTGTCAAAGTATTTCACAATATAAGTAGGACATTTGGTCCTCACAAGTATAGTCAAAACTAGTACACACACTTTTTGTTGGATTTTTGTGTCTCCAAGACATGATGGTTTATCTACTGTACAAACTTTATATTCTATCCATTACACCTACTACTAAACCTAACAGACATAATTTGATTTGATTTATAAATCATTTTCCTAATGGGACTGTCCTTTTGTCCCCACAACATCCAAAATTTGTGGTAAATAGGGACAACTAAATGGGGACATTGCATTGCATTGCAATTGTATACTGCTACAATTTTATATACAGCTAGTTATAAACAGTATAACCTAACCCTAAATCTATTTTTGACTTTTTTTTTATTTTTTACTTTTATACCATACACAAATGAGGACGTCCCTAAAAGAAGGTTTGCAGAGATTTTGCCAGGTTTAGCTGGCACATTTTAGAGAAAGAAACAACACGAAGCACAATATTATCTACCTTTGAAAGTCTCTTCAAACTGTTGTTTAAGGCCATCCACCGCCTCCATATGGCTGACTTCCAGTTCCTTCTTCAAAGCCTCATGTTTTGCTCGCAACTCTTTTAGCTAGACAAGTACAAATAAAATAATTTCCTAAAAGTCTTATTGGTTTATTTTAGTGTATAAATGATTAGGAAATCAGATGTCATATGCCCAAACGATTACAAGATCAAGGCTCATATGCCAAGATACAAGAAAAACAAAAGCAATGAAATTACTCCACATAGTTATGAGAAAGTGATCTTGTTTAAGTATTAATAAGACAGCTTAAGACATCTGAAATCAAGTATACCCAACAAAAAGTGTGTCAGGACACTAGAGGACAAAAGAGAAAAGGCATTGTTCTCCACACCTGCTGCTCCATCTGAACTTTGCACTTGTCAGCCTCCTCCTGGTAGGTCTGATGGACCTTCTCCCACTCAGTGGAGTAGAAGGTCTTCAGTCTCTCCTCGAGGTCAGCAAGGTCCGAGTGGTGCTGCTCCTGGACCTTCTGTAGAACTCCATCAAAAGCAGCACGCAGCTTCTCCTTCTCCTGCTCCAGACGCTCACAGGAGTGAGCCGAGCTCACTGGGGAAAAGATCAGATCATTTGGAAGTAAGAAGATCAATTAAGTGATTCAGTTAACAAACATCAAGCCCATAAAGCACCATTTAAGATGATTGCCTTCTTTTCTGGCATGATGACAAGCAACCCTCTGACTTCAAAAAGAGCAGGACATCTGATATCTAATGCACCAGTTTGTGATATGAAATATAGATATGCTATATGTAGACAGCAGTGGGATAACCAGAGCAAATGTTGAAAGGCCAACACGTCCATTTGCTGCTTTGACATCAGGGCAGGCCCTGCCAACACTCGATGCTATGATTCATTACTCAAGTATTCTGCATTGAGTCCCAGTTGTCTCTACTGTTATGGTATCTCCAGCAGTCCTGTAAATAAAACGTCAACTGTTACAAGGAACACGTCAAATTACAACTGAGGGAAAGTTCAGCAAAAGGAACATTAATACACAGAGGCATAATGAACGGGCGTTTTCTAACCTGTCACTACGCTCTCTCAATCACAACTGTGTCACAGACACTGTCCCTGTGAGCATTAGCTATCTTTGCCCAACTCTTATAGTGAGAAACACATGGGCAAACTGAACCCTGCAGCTGCTCCTGTCTTTGTAGTGTACAAGTGTGCTACATGAAGTAACAGGCTATCCTGGTAGAACCACTTGAATTTGGGATTTCTGGCTGGATAGATGGCCTATGGTTTACCATAATTAAGGTACAACATTAAAAGGACTCATATAGGCAAGCAAATGACTTGACTATTTTTTTGGTCTGAATTTATTTTGTTTTAATGTCTGTTTATTCATTAATTAATTCATTTAAATATCTGTATTTATTTATTTGTCTGTATGAAAATAAATGATAGAAAATAAAATAACTACAGCACTTTGGTCGGCCTGTGGCCGTTTTTAAATGTGTTTTATAAATAAACTGAAATTGAACTACTTGTATTTAAATGTATTTATTTATATCTCTGCATTTATGTTTAAATATCTGTATTCATTCATTCAAATGTGTATTTAATACATGTATGCATTTATTTAACCTCTTAAGACCCGGCAAAACATTTATGGGAAAAATTCATATTTTTTGATTCATTACTGTTTAGAGCATTAAAAAAAAAAAGTAAAAAAAAAAAATTTAAATGAAAAATTATATTTCATTCATAAGTTATGCTACGTCATTGGTAGAGGACATCGGGACTCAATTTCTTAAAAAAATAAAATAAAAAGACATGAATGAACATGCATAAGCAAAACCACATGATTTTTTTTTTTTCAAACATCACCAATACATTTTTAGTTTTCAGGATTTTTTTTTTACCAAACTTTGTATAAAAGATAATTCTCAACTATGTTATAACAGAATGATTTGATATACCATTTTTCTTCATGCAAAATGTGTGTAAAATGGCCACAAACAGATTTTCTCATTATATATAATGCATCTATAAACTAAATGTAATTTGCATATTAATGTGTTTTTTGGGGCAACATGTAATGAAAAAAGATGTGTAATAATGAGAGTAATAATTGACAAGATTTTCATAATAATATATAATATTTCATAGAATATTGAAATATATTTTCTTTCCCTGTTCATTTGTTGTGTCTCCCAAAATGCGTAATAAACATGCTTTTAGTCCCGGTGTCCTCATATGAGGACATGTATGAAATCAACCTCCTGTTTCGTAACAAAGTCATATTTTGATTTGAAACCCCATAACATTTTCCTGAGATGTTGATTTATGACTAAATGTGTCCGATTTAAATGACAATTACAAAATATTATCATATTTCCATAAGAGTGTCACTAAATTAATATCAGACATTTAAAGACCAAGGAGAGTGAGTGGTCATGGTGAAACATCCAAACATTTAGTATCTCTGAAAAGCCCTGAATGTGCTCTGTACAGGACATCCAGACTTAAACTGTGGCATGTATAGTCTCAGAGAAATTCACTAAAATATAATGTCCTCATATGAGGATGCAGGGTCTCAGGAGGTTAAATATCTGTATTGAATTAGATTTTTATAAATAAATGAATTGCATGGATAAATAAACTCATACATATAGTGACTTGAAATAAAAATGTATATGTGATGTTTTAAGGAGGCATGAAGTCAAAAATGTCAGGGTGATACAACAGTCCTCAGATCACAACGAAGAATAAAAAAATAAAGGAATGGAAAAAAAAAAAAAGATTAAGCCAAACTACTTTAAGTTTTATTATTGAATAAAAATTAAAGCTGCTTCACTGTTTATTGATATTTGAAAAACTTGTCCGCCAAATCCAAGACGTGGCCTAACCAACAAAATCATGTGATGCAATGAGCAAGCAAAGGCCAGTAAGTATCTTTTAAGTAAGTCCCTGGCCCAAGCCACTATAATGAAATAACAGCAGAAAACCAGGCAGCTGTTTCAAACAGAGCTTTCCAGTCCCACTCACTTCATGAGGCTAATGTGATGCTCACATTAGCGCAAAAACCCCTTCAGTGAGTATGCTGGGAACAAAATTATGTCTAACTTGTGTAGAATAACAGCTTAATCACACCAGATTGTTCAGCTCATCTCATCTGTTTACCGGTGCATCAGTTGCCATTTCTGAACCTCATCTATTAACAAAGGACAAGAGCATGTCAGCAAAATAAATTACTTGAATGAGTCACAACACAAGAACGGCTGTTGTTCTCCAGAGGGAAACTTGGGTCATATCCCTTACTGGCACTGCAATCTAATCATCTGTATACTGAGATGAAAACCACAGATTTTTCCCCTTTAAAAGAGAGTCTTAAAATGAGTTACAATCAGAATCATTATAAAAGTTGTTATTAGGGGTTGAATAAGAACGGTATCTATTGACCCTGCTGTACAAGAAACAGTAAGCAGAGCTAAACCATGATCAGATCCACTCATAGAAGATGAGCCAGACCCAGAGCTCAATAATGGCTTGATGAATTTCATGAATCTGCAGTGTAATTCTATTATAGGTTACATTTATGATGTAGAGCACAGATGAAGGCCTATAAATAATCCAAACAATGCAAACAAGAGGAAAAACAGACAGTTAGGAAGGAGGATCCGTGTACATTTTGATCGTTTTTTTTTCAATTTGAAATTAAGCAGAAAAGAGAAAACTTTTCCACAGAAGAAAAAAAAAAACAAAGGACAAACAGGTCATGACTCGACAGTCAGCAAAAATGACTGTGCACATGCATCCAAGTATATTTAGCTAATTTCAGAAAGTTCTTGGCAGCAGAAAGCTTGACAAACATGTTGTGTTTATGCATATGCACATCTGTTTGTATCTAATCTCTTTTATCAAAATGGAAAATGAAACTACATTTAACAGGCCTGTTTGAATTTGCTTCAAATCAATCACGTGACCTCGTCTAGACATCTGTTGTTGTCAAAATAAGCATGTTTTTATATTTAAAACTACTCACAAAATGACACAAAAGGCAAGTGGCTGCAATGAAGTTAGCATTCGGCACAGAAAAGTTAATAAGTCACATGACAAATAGCAAGCTAAATTAATTGGACAGTTCTAGCAGGTTTTGTGTGAAGACAGAATTCACTTCATTGGAAGAGAGCAGTTGTCCTGTGTTAAAAGACACTTTTGTTTTATAAGGGAATTCTGGGTGTGTGCCAAAAAACATGGCACGCTGCAGTATTCACACTGACATCACTCTCTTCATACTAGGGCTAAAGCAGAAATTAATACTTGAAGCTATAAACAGTGAAACTTGCAGCTACATTGTGACTTCAAGAGGTGGTCTGAAGAATTCGTATAGGGGTCAGGAGCACTGAAATGTGCTAATATGCTCAAGTGGTGATTATAATAGTAAAGAGTGATTCTTTTTTGTCTCTCAGTGAGAGAAGAAATTAAGTCACAATATGGTCACAATTATAGCTGCGCTATTAGTTTCGCTGTTTAATCAAGAAAAGCTTCAAGTATTAATTTCTGCTTTAGCCCTAGTATGAAGCATGCTCAGTGAGAGAAATTTTTTTTTCGGATTCAAAAAAGACATTAATCCTACACAGTTGATACTGTATATCAGTCAAGAAAGAACATAAACCCTCATATCTCTCCCTTGAATACGCTCAGTTTTCAGGTGGTAATATGAGCTGTGAAATCAATGCATCAGACGTCTCATGGGAAACACTAGCTGATACTAAATTCATTTCTTCATGTTACTTTGCCCATTAGACTGTGAGGGACATCAGACTTGCCTGACCTTGTCGACAGACATGAGCATGACCTTCACATTCCAGGACGGCTCACACTCTCTGCCTTAAGTATGTGCTTTCTGGAGGGGTCTCCTAAATGAGCCCTATGGGAGGGAAGAGCTCTTCCAGCAGGACCAATAACACAAACAGACCATCCTCTTTATCTACAAACACATGATAATTCATGTACTAGTAAGCACGCTCAGTGGTAGGTAAATTCAAACGCACTACCAGTCAAAACTTTGAACATAAGAAATATATATTGTGTCCAAAGTGGCCAAGCTTAAATGCATTTTTTTGTTTTTATGCAAATATAAATGTGCCTATGCAGTTCTTTACATAACTAAACACCATATACAGATCTGAAGTTAACAAGTGTCTTATATACACTACCATTCAAACGTTTGAAGTCGATAAGATTTTAGAAAGTTGGAAAAAATAAGTCTCTTATGCTTAACTAATGTTCTACTGGGGGGGGGACAAATAAGTGTTTCTATTTAATTAATATATTATATTATATATATATATAACGTTATTTAATTCCTTTACTTTATTCCATGTGTTGTGTATACCGACATTATATTATGCCATACACGTATCTATGTCCACAAATTCGGATCCATGGACTCCTTATTCCCACCAAGTCACCTTTCATACCTTGACTCTCGCACACACACAAACTGGGTGCATAGCACCCCAGACTACCTATCCTCACATTCATTGCACGATTGCAAACTGCCCTGATTTGCATTCATTGCACACAGCTGTTTCTAATCACCTCACTCCTATATAACACCCACTCTAACCACCTTTCTCTGCTGAGTATTTTTTAGCCTGTACCCCTTTCCGAGTCTCCATGTTTTCCTTGTTTTGCCTTGCCTGTTTCCGCGGTATCTGATCTTTGCCTGTTTTCCTGAATTTTCCCTCTCGTCTCGCCCCTGTGATTATGTCTGCCGATCGTCGACCTGCGCTATCCCTAGGACTATTCTTGTGTTTTGCCGCCATATACCTGTTTGCCATTGTTCAACCCTACCTGTTATACCACGTCTCTTTAAATAAAACTTGCAGATGGATCCACACGTCTCACGTCTCATCAGCCCCGTTACAATAATATATTATATATATTTTTTTTTGTGTGTGTGATGAATATTTTTTAGGATTCTTTGATGAATAGACAGTTCAAAAGAACAGCATTTATTTGAAAAAAAAAACCTTTAGTACAATTTTTAAATAATGTCCTTACTGTCACTTTGATAAATATTATGCATACTACTTCAAATAAGATCTTTTAAAAAATATAAAAAAACATATTTAAAAAAAAATTACTGACCCAAAACTTTTGAATTGTAATGTACATGGGAACTCTAATATGATTTAAAAAGCATCCCAAGATGCACTACATGAATTTGGAGGAGAAGCTCTTTTTAAGCGCACTGCTAAAAAAACACATTTAACCTTCTTTGGTCACATATTTGTGTTTTTGTAGTTTATTACCACTACTCCATAGTACAGAAATAGTAGATGTGTCCAAACTTTTGACAGATTCTGACAGATACAGTAGAGGCCATCACACGGTAGCGTGAGATGTCACGGTAGTCTGCATGTTACGGCAAGCAACTGCACACCTACTGTTCATCCCAATGATTACCTTGTGACCAGCAATCCAAATATTACATTAATTACAAACAGCTTCATTTTGGAAGCTCTTTCCATTCTTTCTGCAGATAGTGAAAGCCAAGCACTCTACAATGACTCACACACACTTACCCAGCTCCTCACGCAAGGTGACCAGCTCCTGAGACAGTTCCCTGCGCTGCTTCATCATCTCCTCATGCTGCAGGAAAACAGAAGGAAAACCAGTTCAACATTTCTCAATGCAACACATGCATCATATTACTCAAACACAAAATGCCAAAAAATATGTCGCCATAGAGCAGGGCAGTGCCAAGTGAAATCTAATGTCATGATGAACAACTCTGAAATTCCTTTGGCAGACATGAATTATGTATTAGGTTTTTCCTTCGAAGGGTATCTGTCAAATCACAGGACAGGATGGGTCGGATATTTTTCAGTTTTAATCATGCTTGATTGGCATGACAAATAACCCTATTAGCAAAGCATTTGCAGGCCAGAAGCATTCAAAGAAAACAGGCTTTACTGTAACTTATTACTGTTACGAGGTATTAAAAGAAAACACCAATTGTTGTGCAATAGTCGTGACATATCTGCATGGGCATGCAAGCATCCCATGGCCCAGCTTTGTGGTTTATGCACCACTATGACAGCTTTCTAAGGGTTTAATAATAGTAATAAAAAAAAAAAAAAAAGCTAAATGACAAATCAACAACCGAATGTAGAGCAATGATATCAGCAGCGTTTCTCTCTCTTTCACAGTGGAGGACAGCCAGCGGCACAGCTGCAGTGCTGTCAGCCTCCCCAACCAACACAAAGCCGCTTCAAAAACCGCGTGCTGGTGTCCTGACCTGCCCCTTCCCCCAGAGATCAACGCAAACACTTGCAGAGCAACATTTACACTGCAGTTATAAACTCATCATAGCATATTCATTAGAATAAATCGAACAGTATAACAAATCCGATTTAAGAATACCACAAACTAATCATACAGAACTGACATGCTTTACATAGGCATCCACAGCTATCCCTTTTCAAATGCCAATCTATCCCACCCTGCACCCTGCGGTGAGGATAATATATTTACCCTGTGTCCAGTGCAGGGAGCATTAAGGCACACTTTGCTGCCGGAGCAGCCCATGATCCCGTCTGTGACTTCAGTCCAGAATGCAGGAAGACAGCAGCCCAGATGCATAAACCTCTGCCACCTCTACCTCCCCTCTCTGCCGTCTGGCTCTACATCGGAGGGACTAGTGGAAAAAGCTCATTGGCTCTCACCTCCTCCAACCACTTGCCTTCCCAGTGGTGAAAGGATACCGTAATATATCTAAAAGAAGGGCAATGGAGGGAGGCGGCTATATTGTGCTTGGTAGGCTGCTACATAAATGCTGCACTTTAGGACACCCACAGCAAGTACAGCAAAGAGAGCAGAAAAAATTCAATGTCTGACAGTTGGATGATTGAGTGGCACTTAATGAAATGGTGCATGTTACAGAAGAAGTGTGCAGTGACCTTCCCACAGGACATGAGAGGACAGAGGAGGACTGCTGTCTTTTTCTTGCTTTCCTTTCAGCACCTTCTCAGAATTTGCTAACTGAAAGCAGCGCAGGAAACAATTTAATAGCCGTATTTATATTATTAAATGTTAACAACTGGACAATACACCTTAACAAAGGATGTCACTTTTAATCGGTCTCAAATGAAACCCGGCTATCATAATAACAATTTGTGTCCAAAATTAAGGGACCATACCTAGTTTGGAGTTACTGTACACCAAAAAAAGTGCTGTAGAAAACAACAACAATAATAATAATAAAAATAATTGTTAAAAACAATTAATTATAAAAAATTCCATAATTTTTTTGTATGCAGTAAACATAATGGATTGTTCTAACAACATTAATAATAATAGTACCTATTTTATTGTTATTATTATTGTAAAAAAAATACTATAGTTTTCTCTAGCATGAGAAATACATTATTATATATATAGTACCTTTATTGCTATTTTTATTATAACTATTCGTAAAATACTATATTTTTTTATGTATGGCAGCAGAAAAAACGATATTATAACATTTAGTAACTATTTTAGTATTTCTATATTATTATTATTATTTATAAAAGGAATTTGTTAAAATATATATTTTCTACTGCAGTACGAAAAAATATTATCCATTGTTATTATGTTTTTCTGCATACAATAGAAATAACGGATTACTATTTTAATTATATAAAATATTTATAATAATAATATAATAATAATAATAAATAAATAAATAAAAAAAACCTATTTTTTTTCTGTATGCTTAGACAACAACAACAGATTACTTTTGTATTATAAATAAACAAATTAAAAAAATGTAAACAAAAAAAACTTTCAGTTAAAAATTCAACATATGAATAATGTTGGATAGTTTGGCGAGGCAAATCAATACTAAATACAATTTTAACTACTGCTGTATCAAAAGCCAAATATCACAAATAAAAATGAAAGCCAAATATTTAGAATGATGTGATCACACCAAGACCTTAAGTGGGAAAATACTTAAAAACATTCATTTATTATTATCAACTATATTAATTGATGTTACTGCTTCAGGGAAATCTTGTGTGGCCTCTTATAATGAAATTATGGTAATGTACACAGTGTGCTGACAGCTCATTGCAAACAAAGGATATGAAGCAGCCCTCAGCAGCTCTCGAGGCATCTCAACGTGCTTCTGACCATATCAAGGCAGCAACTGGTACAATCTCACACAGACATGCTGAAGCCCAACCTCCTAATGAATGCTTAACAGATTCCTATACGGGACACTGCCAAAACACTACACTCACTTTCAAGCTCTATAAATATGATTACTGTCATGAAATGTTGTTGTAGAACCTAATTTTTTGACTCGTACATCTATTCACAATCAATATACACAACATTGAATTTTCAAAAGCAGCACAAGCTGAAATTGTGCCTCATACATTTAAGATAAGCACTGAATAAAAACCACTTGCAGGAAAGAATCTTGGTTTAAGAGAAGACCTAATGTTGTACTCTCCTTCTTTAAATTATTCTGTGGTGGTCTGTATGGCAGTGACCCCTCAAAGTAAAAATGTGAACCTGGACCTAAAAGAGAAACTTGTTTTAAAAACATACACCCCTTTCTATGGACTGATTCCTTAAGTGCCAGATCTTAATTATGGTAGTGCCTTTTAGATTAAAGTTGGTCTTGGTCCAGATTATGCTGGAGCAGCCAATATGCACTCCAGAGTATAGCCTGTCAGCTCCAGCTCAAGCAAACTGCACCTCTTCACTTCTTTTGTGCGCATACAAACTGTGGTGGTTCTCCCTTTCTCACCATTAACTTTAATCGTGTACAGCCAACCAGCCTTCCTACTGCCATTTTAACAAGGACAATTCTAAAATTAGCAAACTCTAATCGGTCCAGAGTCAGGAATAGCTGGAGAGATTACATGTTCATTAGGAAAGGTTGAGTCAAAGAAGTAAAGTGTTAAAAGAACATCAGCACAACAAACAGAGCAGAAGGGAGTAGCACAACATTACCTGACTGCAAACACAAACAATAGGACTACAAACCGAAACAATAGGACTACAAACCAATACAATCAGTGCTGGGCGGTCAGAACCCAACTTGATATCTAGATATCTAACTAACCAAAGAAATCTAATCCTAACTTGACAACTGATCAAAGACACCATCTTCATGCATTATTCATGTCTGCTGTATAGCAGAATGATTCATCATGAACTTAAGCAATGTAATCTCATAATACTCATTACTCACCCCAGCACATAGATGCTTTATGACCACAGCAACAGCCTCAAACCTGCGATTGTTGGATCGAAGCGTGTCCTCCAGCTGCTGGATGGCCTGGTTCTTCTTCTCACACAGAGCCTTGTAGTACTCCACATTTCTGGACTTACTCTCTGGCGGTACCAGATCTGGTTGCCCATTTGTCGGGGGCTGTTGGTTTCGGGAACTTGTCCTTGACTTGTTCTTGTCATCTGTAAGAGAATATGCATTCAGTGTTGTGACAACATTCAGCATTATTCTTCTTCAAAGTGCTTCTCCAGTTCATAGAACTTAGACCCAACTATGTCACAGATGTTCATTAACATCCCAGAGATGATCCAAAAACAGACTCAACCCCTCACCAAATGCAACCCTGAATGAGAACAGCTCACCCCATCACTAAATAATGTCTTCCCCTCTGTAGATCCGGCCATCAGAGACTTCTTATTTTAGCAGGGCTATGCCACAGTGGTTTTCATTTACGTCAGCTCATAAATATAACACCAGGACATAATCAGGGCACAAATCACTCTAAAAAAGCAGCCTCACTACTAGAGGAAGGTTACCTGAAGTAAGCCACCAACGTATAAAGCTGTAAAACCCCTGTGAAGTACATACAGCTTTTATAGGAAAAATATTTCCAATGCCAAGATCTAAAGTCTTTATGTAGTTAATCCAGTTTGTCCTAGTAGAGTTATTACATAACAACTTGGTGTGAGCAGCCTTGGACATTTCTGAAATACCAGCTTTAATAAGGCAGGGGTGGGACAACAAACCCCATGAGGCCTTTCCCCTCTACACTCTTAAAAATAAAGGTGCTTCACGATGCCATAGAAGAACCTTTTTGTCTAAATGGTTCCATAAAGAACCTTTAACATCCATAGAACCCTTCCATTCCACAAAAGGTTCTTTATAATAGAAAAAGGCTTCCGATTAATCAAAAAGCTAAAAAGAGATTGGTTCTTTAAAGCCTTGACTAAGGTTATTTGGTGAACCAAAAATGGTTCTTCTATGCATCGCTTGAAGAACCTTTTGAAGCACCTTTATTTTTAAGAGTGTAATGTCACTCCTACAGCAACTGATTTACAGCTCCAAGTTTAGAAATTGCTAAAGAAATTATATAATGTGCATATTTAAAGGAGGAAATATTTTATAAATTATTTATATCTAATATTTTATCCCCCCCCCCCCCCCCCCCCCCCCCCCCCCCCCCCCCCCCCCCCCCCCCCCCCCCCCCCCCCCCCCCCCCCCCCCCCCCCCCCCCCCCCCCCCCGCCCCCCCCTCTTTAACATATGTACATATTTCTAGAAATTAAATAAAACTTTTCCTGAAATGCAGAAACCCAATGCGCAAACTGCAGCTGAGCTATTTAAATTCTGGTTTCTAGAAGGCAAAAAAGCGGGAGAAAGTTCCTTCAAAAAAGGAGGGAGAAACACTTTCAAAGGGGGAAAAATGATTAGCACCGATTCATGATTTTCAGCATTTTAGATCATTTATTAAGAATGCAGGAACACACACACACACACACACAAAGGTTGAATACCGTTTATGCAGTTTCAGCAATGCAAGTTTGTTCACACTGCTTAAAAACATTTTGCACAACTTTTAATGCTATGAAAACGAATACATGAACATTTTAATTGTACAAATATCCAGCTTCTACATTAATGCAAGCTGGGATTCACAATAGTCCTTTTTGAGACAGCTTTCTAAGTCACAAAATGTGCATTTTTTAACACTATTAGGAAACAGAGAAATTAGGAAACAGTCTTTTGAGAAACAACTAAGCAATACGAGTGGAAAGAGTTTTGGAACTTGATCCAAATGTCAATAAAAGATTTTCAACAGACATCGTCTATAATGCTGAATTTTCTGCTGAAAAAAAAAAAAAAAAAACAAAAAAACCCCTTTTGGCCATACATTCATATGCACACAGTATATATATATATGAACATTCTTCCTTTCCAGCATCCTGTTACGCCTTCAAGACAAAGTTGCAAACTGCTCTAGTCCTGTTAGTTCACAGTACCCACCCATAAAACAAATAGAGCTGTTTAGCTTATCACATGGATTGAAGTAACGAAACATTACAGTCCTTATTAAAAACTTGTCTATACTAACTAATGAAAGAGGCAAAGATATTATGAACACTTTACTGTCCTTGACCTCGGTTTGTGCAGACCAGTCTCTCCTGGCATCATATTTAATGAGCTAATGAAATGTAATCTAGACTGGCTTTTTAGAATCTTTTATTTGGCACACATTAAATTAGGAATGATGAAAATGAGAGTTAAAAAAACCCCAACATGAATCATGAACTATGAATAAAGATGTATTTTGGCATCGCTAACTTGGCTACAGTGGTCCTAAATTTGAATTTTTACATATGCCATTCTGTTAAAAACTAGGCAAAAATAAAAGGCAAAAATTTAGGTTGCCACCTTGGTGTGGCACATTAGTAATCATGCTAGCCAACATATTAAAAATGCAGTATAATTCAAACCATAAGGTGTCATTGCTAGGTAAACATTTGTATGGCTCCCTCTGCTGGACAACTCATGTTAAGAGCAGACTGAATGTACATGAATGTGCAAGCACTGAATAGTAACTCTAAATAAGGAGTTATGCCGATAAAAAAACCAAGCAAAAAGAACAAACAAACAACAAGTAAATCAATCAAACCTAACCATCCTGCAACACCCAAATAGTACCTTAAGAGTTACACCAATTTCAGGCTAGCCGATGTACACTGAAAGAAGAATGTAACTATAGACTAGATATGTACATTTTCTGAAGATAATGTGAGTTGTGCTTGCCGTGGCAAAACTCGGGACTAGGCAGTTAGTGGGGTCTTGTTTATCATGTTTTAAACATTAGCATATTCTCTGCTAGCATGTGTAACATGTTGAATATCCTGTTTGCTAGCATGTGTCAAACAAGCCAATCCCCATATGATGTTCTGATGCAGAGATATAGGTATTGCTAAACAGTTGCTAGGGTACTCCATTTGGTTGCTAGGGAGTGGCTTGACAGCTGCCAATGATGAGACTCTAAAGGCTGCTGGCCAGTATGAATGATATAAACCTATCCCTCTATGACATTCATATTTTAAGATATCCCTCTTTAGGTTTGGGTTGTTAAGGTTTTTGACAGTGGTTGCTAGGGTGTGACTAGATTGTTGCCAAGGTGATATTTAAAGAGTGCTTGGAAGTCTGAGTCAAAAGAGGCCACCCACTTGTCTCTATGATGTTGTGATCCACAGATATACCTCTCCCCTTTTTTCAATCCAAGTCTATGGGCTGGTTGCTAGTGTGCTGAAACTGGTTGCTAGGGCGTGGCTAGTAAGTTGAAATGTCATTATTTATTGGCTGCTTGCTAGACTGAGTGAAATGATCCCATCCTGAAGTGGGACATTCTGATGCGGAGATATGATGTCACAAATTTTGGTCCAAGTAGGTCTATGGGTTTTTTCCACCACTGCTGACTATTGTCACACGAAGCACTTTAAAAAAAAAAAATCAAAGCACACGTGTCCTCAATAAGCCGCACAATTTGACACCTCATTCATGGGTTTAAGACAAATGGTGACATTTCTCAATTTATGAGACTTATTGATGTATTCCATCAGAGGCCGCCAGAGGCCACTGTGCAATTATGTGCTATTTACAGATTAAATGTTTTGAGAAGTTATTTACAGATGTACAGTCCTGAGATGTGTTATGTATTGTTCAGGTGGAATATGGCTCGGGGGAAAAAGCTGTTCCTGTGTCTGGCTGTTTTAGTGCTCAGTGCTCTGTAGTGCCGGCCAGAGAGCAACAGTTCAAAGAGGAAGTGGGCTGGGTGTGAGGGGTCCAGAGTGATTTTACCAGCCCTTTCCCTCACTGTGGTTTAAAGCGTCTTGGCGATTATCCGGGGGCACCAATAATCCTCTCAGCAGTCCTGACTGTCCGTTGTAGTCTCCTGATGTCTGATTTGGTAGCTGAGCCAAACCAAACATTTATAGATGAACAGGACAGACTCAATGAAGGTTAGAACTGTGTGAGCAGGAGGTTGAACTTCCTCAGCTGGTGACGGAAGTACAGCCTCTGCTGGGAATTTTTATAAATTTTTTTACAATGGGTCTCCTGAAGTCCACAATCATCTTCACAGTTTTGAGCGTGTTAAGCTCCAAGTTGTTAGTGGCAGTGACAAGGCTGGAGGGGTGGGCTGCTTGAGCACATGCCCACTTTTCCCTTCATATTTGTAATTAAACGCCATTTTGTGAAGGCCTGCCCAATGTAACCATTAATAAAATTAATGAATAATAATTTAGCCGTAAATAAAATTACCCACGATGACCTTTCACCTTTAGTAATTTAGCGCACTACCAGATACCTTCAGTAATGTCCGCAGCTGCCAGTAAGTGGAGATCTCAGCGGAGCGGGGTGCTTGTTTACTCATATTATAAAATTATTATTATTTTACAAGGACTACATTAAGAGAGCATGCACAGCTGTTGTTTAATTGCTGTTTGTAGCTTGTGGAAGTAAGGTTAGCTGAAGAAAGGGGCTATAATATTTTTGTTCAATATTTTCCTAATGACAATTTTATGTTTGGTTTATAAAGGCTACTCGAACACCTTTTCCCATTTTTAATCACAGAATAAGGCAGGAAATATATTTTATAGTTTCTATACTAAATGATATGTCAATCAGTACTGCATTATTCACATTTATTTATTACCTGGAGATAACTTGAAAAACAAACCATATATTTTCGCAATTGTGTGTTTATTGTCTTCACGTTTCATCAGTAAAAAGTTTCTGCTTTTTATTCAGCTCAGCTACAACGATAGCCAGATGCTTTTGTCCATATTAGGGATTTCCTGCACTTCATAAGTTATTACTTCTATGAGTCTGTTTTGGACTTTCTGCGCGAGAGCGTCCTCTGGCTTTGAGTATGAATGAAACACACACTGCAGGAGTGTGTTCAGTGCTCCGTAATGTTCACATCTCATTTTGTATAGGAATAAAACGTCAGGTCATGCATAGACTCGAGGATATTATAGTTTTGAATTTTTAAATGAGCTTTTATTTTAATATCGTTTTCAAATTTCCTATAATTTCAGTTTAGTTAGTTTCATTAATGGTTTTGTTCGTTTTAGTTTTTATTTTGTGAAGACATTTCTATTTAGTTTTTATATATTTTAGTTTCAGTTTTAGTTTTAGTAATTATAGTTTAGCAGAGTTAATGGAACACTTCCAGTGTAGACCAAAGCAAGACATTTAATTTAAGCAAAGTTGAATGTTTGCAGTTTAGTTAACTCTTGCGCAAACCTCTTAATAATGAAAATAAAAATTCTTTACAAATAAACAAAAATATGCAACTTGTATGTAAAGGTTTTCAGAGTTACTAGAAAGCTACAGGCAGCTGAATTTTTATCAGGGTTGGAGCTAAATTCTGCAGGACATTGACCCCTCCAGAGCTGGATTTGAGGAAACCTGTTCTTTGTAATCGTCATTGAAACTCTGTAAACTTAATTTTTGTCCATCTGTGTTTTCAATGCATTCATTTGTTGGATCTTTTGCACAGACGAGCCACCGGTGCACACTACTGTATGTCCCGTCTCTCCCTCTATGAACGTAGCCTACACAATAAGAAGAAAATCTAAAATGCTTTGAAACCTCATACTACTCAAAACTAAATGCGATATGGTGATTTAAATTATGTTTGCACTTTACTTTGACGAACCGCTCCAGCGCGCACACGCTTCAGATGAGCAACGCAATCAATCCCAGTTCTAAAGCTACACAGGACATGGCAAGCAGTGAAATCACAGCGTTTTGTACAGTCAAAGCAGTGCTCGTGTCATGGACTCGAGGCCATAGACTGTATAAAAACATGGACGTAGTGTCCGTGACGTCACCCGTAGGTTTCTGAAGAGCGGTTTTGAAGCTCAAAGTGGGCGGAGCCGGCTGTCGCCATCTTGGCAGTGCGTCACCATGCGTCACTCCCGGATAATCGAAAATGGGCAAAGAGGCGGAAGCTGGTTGCTGAAACCACGCCCACCTGGTTCGACGCCGGTGACAGCAGCAGCAATCCACCTGTCACTCAAGTGTCCACGCCCTTAGTTATGCAGAACTTTCAGGCTTAATATAATTTAAACGGATGAGTTATAAAAAAAAAATTCACCCCCCTCACAGTTGTCATGACGGGCAACATTAGCTATATAGACAAGAATAATTTTTTGAACCAGGCTGTAAAAATTTTTTTTCTGCTGTAAAGTTGGGCATTTTAACATGGGAGGTCTATGGGACTGACTCCATTTTGGAGCCAGCCTCTAGCAGCCAGTCGATGAATTGCAGTTTAAGTCACTTCCGTGTTGGCTTCGCGAGAGAGACCAGAAGGATGCCGCTTGCTCAAGGCGGACGTTGCCATAGTAATTGTAAAGCGTGACAAAATGACTATTCACTAAAGTCAGCTCATCCAAAATTTGTAATTCTCTGTCTGTTAACTCACTCTCATGTTGTCCTCGCACGTCAAGTAAGCTTTTAAACGTACGTGCGCTGTAGGGTGTGCATTATTATTATATCCCATTTCATATTTTATAGTTATTTCCCATTTAATTTCGTGCGTCTTGTTTTTTTAAACACAAAAACGCATTCTCTGCGAATAGCCGCTTAGGATTCAGCTCACGTGCATGAAGCGCCATCTACAGGTATTTCCCTAAACAACCGCAGGTCAGATTTTCTGGCACAGAATGAGAGCTTATTAAATCACGAACATGATTATTTATTTTTTGTTAATTATTATTTTATTTTAGTTAGTTTTTCAGTTACTGTTGTTAGTTTCGTTTAGTTTTAGTTTTTCATTTATTTTGAAATTGTAATTTTATTTCAGTTTACGAAAATGTTTTTTGACCAATAGTTTGTCTTATTTTCAGTTTTCTTTTTCGAAAATAACCTTGGCGTGTTGTCCAGTGTTGTGCCGAATTCTGCACCCCTGCCAAATTATGCCCCGCCTAGTATTGGTAGGTTTAGGATTTAGTGTGTGTGTGTGTGTGTGGTGGGGTGTGTTGGGAGGGTTATCAGCGACTTCAAAAAGGGGGGATAATCTGGCAGAGGTGTAGGATTCGGCACTTCCCTTGTCTCAGTCTGAGCGCATTTGAACAGAACCGCTACCCCTCCGACTAGAACATGCAAAAAAAAAAATCAAAATAATCAAAAACCGGAAGATTTATCTGGTGTGGGTTGCCTTATGTCCAGTAGTAAAACTGAATGACTAAACACAAAAAAGAATGGGAGAGCTCCACACCGAGGCAATCATACACCGCGGCATCTTGTTAAAATTTTAAGATGAAGTTTTTTTGTTAAAATTAGTGCTGTCAATTGATTAAAAAAAATTAACTAATTAAATAGCACATTTTTCTGAAATTAATCACGATTAAGCCCACCTAACAATAAAGTTTTTAAATATACTTTTATATTGCAATAATTTCACATTCAATCTTCAAATTAAGCTAAAAACAACATAGTATATTTAATGCATCTTTTTTTATGACTGAAGGCCAGTATCAATGATACCAATACTGATTTCTAGAGCCTGACCGATATATCGCTTTGCCGATATTATCGGCTGATATGAGCCTGTTGCCGATATATCGGTATCGGCGAATATGCCACTGATATGAATTTTTTTTTTACAGAACATATAACGCAGATAAAATGCTTGAAATGGTGTAATTACTTAGTTTGTCCAGCAGAGCGCGCTCTATTGTTTGCTACTGGCGACCTGGATGAAACACTTTAAAGCTTAAGTCTATGGAAAACCATTGAAACTTTGAATGGCCATATCTCCGTAACGGCACGGCGGATCCGCAGCAAATTCGGGGGATCCCGTCAGCTCGAGGAACCCTCTCGAATGAGAATCGAGTGTACGTCTAGAGGCCTGCTTTCGAATGAGACCGTCAATAGCCCCCGGGGTTCGGGAGTTACGGGTGGGTAAATTCGGGCGGCGCCCACTGGGACGCGCGGAGGGTGGCGTTCGAGAGGGCTCCTCGAGCTGAAGGGATCCCCCGAATTTGGTGGAGATCCGCCGGCGCGTTCGCGAGATAGTGACACCAGCCAACACTTTCACTTCAGTAAGGAGGTCTCTTGTTCAGGCAGCATTCAAGCGTTGTCTATTTGACTGTAAGTGCCCTGTGAAGTGGACTTCACATGAAATTCCGCAATGATTCCAGTTCCATGGGAACGTACACGTTACATTCAAAGGCATTAAAGTGCGCGAGACGTGAATATTGTATTTATTTACAGAGGTATAATATTTCACACTTAACTCTTCTCTTGTAAGTTTCGTCTGTGTGTGAAGACAGTAGCGCAAATCCGTGAATGAATGTTCCAAAGTGAAATAAACTTCAACAGAATAAAGTTGAATGGAATTGAATTGAATTAAAGTTGAATAAACTTCAACTTTACTGTTCAGTGCACTGATGTCAGACTCATTTTGAAAAGTTTATTGTTAAATGCCCTGCCTCAATTACATATCTTTGTCACATCATAAGTATTTGATCACCACATTTGAGTGATCATTGCAAAAAAATGGGGTATATATATATATACAGTGTGTACGGAAAGTTTTCAGACCCCCTTAAATTTTTCACTCATTTTTTTTTATATTGCAGCCATTTGCTAAAAATAATTTAAGTTAATTTTTTTTTCCTCATAAATGTACACACATCACCCCATATTGAAAGAAAAACACAGAATTGTTGACATTTTTGCAGATTTATTAAAAAAGAAAAACTGAAATATCACATGGTGCTAAGTATTCAGACCCTTTGCTGTGACAATCATATATTTAACTCAGGTGCTGTCAATTTCTTCTAATCATCCTTGAGATGGTTCTACACCTTCAATTGAGTCCAGCTGTGTTTGATTATTGGACTTGATTAGGAAAGCCACACACCTTTCTATATAAGACCTTACAGCTCACAGGGCATGTCAGAGCAAATGAGAATCATGAGGTCAAAGGAACTGCCTGAAGAATTCAGGCAGAATTGTGGCAAGTCACAGATCTGGCCAAGGTTACAAAAATAATTTCTGCTGCACTTAAGGTTCCTAGTAGCACAGTGGCCTCCATAATCCTTAATTGGAAGACGTTTGGGATGACCAGAACCTTCCTAGAGCTGGCCGTCCGGCCAAACTGAGCTATCGGGGGAGAAGAGCCATGGTGAGAGAGGTAAAGAAGAACCCAAAGATCACTGTGGCTGAGCTCCAGAGATGCAGTCGGGAGATGGAGAAAGTTGTAGAAAGTCAACCATAACTGCAGCCCTCCACCAGTCGGGGCTATATGGCAGAGTGGCCCGACGGAAGCCACTCCTCAGTGCAAGACACATGAAAGCACGCATGGAGGACTCCAAGATGGTGAGAAATAAGATTCTCTGGTCTGATGAGACCAAGATAGAACTTTTTGGCCTTAATTCTAAGCGGTATGTGTGGAGAAAACCAGGCACTGCTCATCACCTGTCCAATACAGTCCAACAGTGAAGCATGGTGGTGGCAGATCATGCTGTGGGGGTGTTTTTCAGCTCCAGGGACAGGACGGACTTGGTTGCAATCGAGGGAAAGATGAATGTACAGGGATACCTGGACGAAAACCTTCTCCAGAGGTGCTCAGGACCTCAGACGGGGCCGAAGGTTTACCTTCCAACAAGACAATGACCCTAAGCACACAGCTAAAATACGAAGGAGTGGCTTCACAACAACTCTGAGACTGTTCTTGAATGGCCCAGCCAGAGCCCTGATCTCCATCTCTGGAGAGACCTAAAAATGGCTGTCCACCAACGTTTACCATCCAACCTGACAGAACTGGAGAGGATCTGCAAGGAGGAATGGCAGAGGATCCCCAAATCCAGGTGTGAAAAACTGTTGCATCTTTCCCAAAAAGACTCAAAAAGGCTGTATTAGATCAAAAGGGTGCTTCTACTAAATACTGAGCAAAGGTCTGAATACTTAGGACCATGTGAATTTCAGTTTTTCTTTTTTAATAAATCTGCCAAAATGTCAACAATTCTGTGTTTTTAAAATGGAGGCCACCACGCCGCTGAAGAGTATGTGTGTATGAGAATTGTGATGCAAACGAAATATATAATTCACAGCAACTCGCCATGTGTCGCAGCACGTAAGTACACAGAGGCGAAGCACTATATTAAGGGGGTCCGTGAAGGCTTTCCCCGAGATCCCCTGGATATTCTATATTTAGTACCAGTCAAATGTTTGGACACACAAATGTGAAAGTGTCCAAACTTTTGATTGGTATTGTACTATAATATACACAAAGAATTTCGGCCGATATATCGATATCGGCCTTTTTTACTCCCTAATATCGTTATCGGCCCCAAAATACCCATATCGGTCGGGCTCTACTGATCTCTCTATAAAATTGCCCCCCCAATAATTAACCATTGACTATAGCCATTCAACAGTACAGTATAATTGAGAGTTATCAATTTTAACATTAGACTTTAAAAAAATACTTCTAATTTAAGTGAACTTAAAACAATCTTCACATAAACCCATTATAATAATGTTATATTTACCTGTGCCCTTCAGAAGAAATACACAGAAATTGAAATTGAAGTTATCAAACACTAAATTAAATATAGATGAATCCTTAAAGCTATACAATTTATTTTTTCCTCTTTTTTTTCTTCTTTGTCCTTTGATTAATAGACATCACAGCAGCTGGTTATTAGGTTATTTTGGCTGTTATTTCTTTAAGAGCTGCCGCTGCTGAACGTGACGCGGAACTGACACGTAACCCTTTTCTGACCCACTTCAGGTCTTAAAGTCTCTACTAAAAGGGTGTGTAGATGAGTGAGACAGTGCTGGGCTGCTCCAGGACAGTTTTGAAAACCATTTCACAGACATAAATGTGACTCATATAAAATATATTACATGCATGCACAGTTTTAAGGCAGCTTTAATCGCCTTTTTGGTAACTTCATGACTTAACTGACCACGACATTGCATGCACGTAGTTTATTTCACACTTTGATATGAAAGGATACGGGCTACAGCGCGCCCCGGCCCCTTTGTGCATACAATTGAAGATCACGCGCTGCGAGCACAGTACCGTTTCCGCGCTCGTTGAATCGCGCCTGACACTTAAGTAAAGTGGATGATGAAACTGACACAACATGAGCTCAATGGATAGATTAAGAGCAGCACTACCTTTTTTTTTTTTTTTACCTCAACTCCATTTGGTGAAGCTAGTGGCAAAAAATAAATATGCACATTTCTGCTTTGATACTGACTTGGGAAGATCTATTGTTGAGAATTTCCCAACAGAGCAGACATTCGATTTTTGGATACAAATCCCGTATGAGATTAAGCGATAAAGACTGGAAGATCAACATGGTTATCTCAAACTTAATTATCCAACTTGTAATTACAGCAGTGTTAATTAGTCTTATCTTAATTATTAGGGTGCTTTGGGTTATCCAGGGAGTGCACTTGGATCCCATGCATAGTGATACAGCTCAAGGTTTTAGACCCAAAATTTGCACTTGGCGAACAATAAAACGAAAACAAAAACACTGATTCTAGAATAACAAATTATTTACAGTACTGTTGCCAGATCTTCATAGAACACATCTTGAGCATTTACTGTTTCTACATGCCTTACAAAAACTGTTGCACAACAGAACACAGCATACTGAAATGAATAATGAATCTCATCTCAAAGCTGAATTATTTAAATACTACTGAGAAACATATACATGTTCTCAATAAGCCGTCTTAGGTGACTCAGGTGGACTTCTTTAAAGCCTTATTAAACAAAGATGTATGGTCTAAACATTCTCAGCTTTAAAATAATAAAATTTTTAGATGAAGTAAGTTTACATAACTATAAAATATGTGTGAAATCCCTGCCCATTATTTAAATACCACTAATAATATTTGCTACAACAGGGGTTTCAGAATTTATAATTGATTGACTGCTCCCCTTTAATGCTCAGCAAACAAATGGAGTTATATGGACTTAACACTGACATTAAGCATTATAAATAAAATGTATGCAAAAAATACATAAACTGATGCCTAAAATGATCTATAGCCTTACACATGATCAACATAATTATGAGGTAAAAGAAAATTAAAAAAAGTTTAATAACAATTAAGTGTGTTGTGTTTAGCTTGCTATACAGCAATTACTACGCAATACTAAAATCATTGATGTGGAAAGATTCAGTAACCTAGAATATGACAACACTGGTGTCCTATCAAAGGCAATGCATGCAAAAACAGATTTAAACATCAATCAGGTTATCATTAAAGCTATAATTGTAGCTTATATGCATTTATTTTTAGAGGGATATTTCAACAAGTGAAACCTTACCCAAATACTAGACATCAAATATAGTCCTCTGTGATGTTATGAACATGGAATAAATAGTCGTTTCCTTATTTATTAGAGTCCTTATTTGGCCAGTCACTATAAAAAGATTTACTGCCACAAACATCTCTACTTTATCTCTTCAATGGAAATTTACCTAGTCAAAATATTTACAAGACATTATATTCAACCCACAGTCTCCAGGCCAAAATAACCTCTGAGCATTTGAAAACAGGTCAATTAAGTTTTTAGACCTGTGAACCAACTCGCTCGAATAGAGGAATAAGGTAAATATGAACTTACTGTATCTACCGACTTGGTAGCTGATTACCATAACACAAATTATGGCACAGATATACATGTTATTTGCAAAAAGATCCCTGGCTATTTTTGTGGTTCGCAAGAGGATGCCTACTGGCCATGTACACATATCAAATACTCTTTGGCAGATAGAGAAAACAGAGTCTAAAGATAGAATCAACATAACACAAGCGAAGACAGCACCTTGAGAGCTACACAGATTCACTCCGAAACGTCTGTGCAGAATGAAGGAAAAGCCACAACAACAACAACAACAACAACAATGTTTTCTGAGGAACAGACCTGCCTGAAACACCACAGTGCTCTTGCATCCTGACAGCAGCAGGAGGCTTCTGAGCAATCCCTTCGCTGTCAGCCTCACGTGGATGTTGGACAATGAAAATTTGGGAGAGAAAATCATCTTGCCAAAAAGACAGCAAGAGAACAACTCTTTTTAAGCAAAACAAAAAGAACAGCATCCTCAGTCAGCACACATGAGGCTAAAGCAAAAAATACATCTGCCAAACAAATGGCAAAGACTGTGATGAAGGGAGGGGGGAGAAACAGTCACACTTTAACAAAAACAAATGAACTGAAGCAGCCTGGATCAAAGAGGGGCAGGAGCCCCAGAGACAAACTAGGCAGAGCAGAAGGCATCTCCAGTTTTAGCTCTCATCCACTGACACTCAGCATCTCTTGCTCTCCGCTGGGTGTTAAGGAGGTTCAAGATGCTGGGTAAATGGAAGGAAGAAGAGAGCGAAGGGAGGGCGCTGGGAGGAGTAAGCAGCAGAGCAGGAGTGAGTGGGTGGGTGGGTGTTTGGGTTCGCTCTCTCACAGCTTTCTCCTTCATTCAAACATGGGGGAGGATTAAAAATTGCAGGAGAGAAAGTAACAGCTTACTGCAAGATATGGACCCTGAGCAGGTCATCAAAACAAGGAAAGTAATTTTTTACAATTCTGTCATTTTTAATTTTTTTTAAATGGAGGGCATCATTTTATGTCTAAAATGCAATTATGTTAAAGGGGTGGTTCACTGGATTTTTTTCTAGGCTTGATTGTGTTTATGGGGTGCAGTCTAACATGTGTTAATGCTTAGTTTTTTAAATAAAAATTTTTTTTTCACATAATTTACCTTTATTCCACACAACTCTGTTCCTTCTCTGAGAAACAGGCTGATCTTTACCTGTTTTTAAGAAGCCCCACCCTCAGAAATGGGCAAAGGGCTCTGATTGGTTAGCTAGCCCAGTGTGTTGTGATTGGCTAAACCGCCTCTAGTGTGCGTCTAAACGTCCCGCCCCTCACCTCAGCGGCATGTGCTCCGGTTGTATTGTAAACAACGGCATCGTTAATATCGCTTATCAGTTTGAGCCCGATTGAGAAGCAGAGGATATTATTGAAGAGGATCGTGCAGAACATGTGCAAGCAAGGCTTTTAATGGTAAGCCTATGTTTTTTTGTTTGTTGTTGTCTCACACTTTTAGATACGCTGTTATTTGTAAATGATACTGCTTATGTTAGCTTTTAATACACAGTTTTATCCTGATTAAAGCTTTAATACAGTACGGCAACTGCACGAACGTCCATGTCTAACGCTTCTCATAGCGATGTGAAAATAAGTGTATAATTGTAACGGTTCATTGATGGAGCTGAATATGAGAGAGAGAGAGAGAGATGCAGAGCAGGGGAACAGTATTAAGAACCGCTGCTTTAGAACATCGATTTTGAAACTTGTGAATCCATTAGAATCCTTAGAAGACAGAATCGCGATTCATATCTGAATATATTTTTACGTGCACCTCTAGTTTTCCCTTCCTCTTCTCTAAAGCAGCGCAGCAAGGCCTCGCCCCCTTTGCTGCCTTTTCCCGAAGGCGGGGTTTATCTGGGTTTGTGATGTAACTTACCGGGAAGTAACTTGTTGTAGTCCCTACCAGACGTTTTTGTAGGCATTAAACTGCCAGAATTTTAAAAGCCGATATCTCCGTTTGCATGAACTTTCAGCTGCGTAACTTTGCAGATATTGTTTATGCTTAAACAGCAACATTACACACACTAACTAACGTTAAAAAAGTGAAAACGCAATCAACCACCCCTTTAAGAGCGGTGCTGACGGCACAGCAGACAAGCATGTCTGCACAGCTCAGATTGTATCAAATATCGCGGAGGGTCATAAAATCGTTTTAAGAAATATCAGGCTTTCACATGAATATGTAATTTCACAAATTCTAAAACGGAGTGGGGTCCAATAGACTGAGGTTAACGGTTGAAATAAAAATGGTCCATTTGACATTCTTTTCTATTTTAACAGAACTTAGTTTTCACTAATTAAATTGCCAGCATAATTTCAGTGAAAGGAAATACCAAAATTAACAAATTGAAAATGACGTTTTTTTTCTAAATTTAAAATTACAAATTATTATTATTTTTTTTAAATGTGGACTCAGAGTTATAGAACCCACTATGCACAAGATAAAAATAGTGACTTGTATTATATGCCAACTTAAACAAGTTTGGATTCTGATTAAGCATTTATTAAAAGTAAAGTAAAAAAACAACAACTATTGTGTCCCCTGAATCCATTTACTGTATAAAAGTAATTCTGTCTACAGATGTAGGATAACACCATCATTTATAGTAAAATTTATTTGGAACAAAACATATTCTCATAGATCAGTGTGATGGCCAGATCTCACAGACTTGAGCATGCTGCATGCATACACCCAAGACTTAATCCCTGAAAGAAATGCAATGGCCATTCGTAATTACAGTACTTATGGGTGGTAAGAAAGCACAGGCTAAGAGTGGCCGGCTAAGACAAGAGAGAGACTGTGTCAGCTGTGTTATATGGACTTGGCTGTGATAATATATTCCTGCATTGCTGAGAGGGTGTTTCACAGAGCTCACACAGTGCAAGACAACTGCCACCCCACTCACAGATCAGACAAGATACAGTTTAGTAACTGGATTTATTTGAATTAAAGGGGAAAAAATAAAAATAATTTACTTAATTAAAATACTCAGTTGAAGTATTTTAAACTCCCAATTTATCTGTGATTTGCTTTAAAAGTACACTTCACTTCAAAGATCATAAACTGGGCATTTTACCTGTTGGAGTAGCAGCAGGTCTCATGAGTCTGGCTGTGGTAGGGGTTTTCAGAGGACTGCTTGAAGACCTCGATGAACCTGAAGATGATGTGTTTTTGCAACCTGCTCCCAAAGAAGAGAAAACATGTATGAAATTAGGTTTAGAGTAAATCAAATCAAATAAATGACCAAAGACCAAAAAAAAAAAATATTTCATTCTTTTGATTTTAGGGGAATTGACTCCCCCAGCATGTTCAGGAGATTCACTGTATTAGCCATCCATCTAAGCAAAAGTTAATGCTTAAAATACTGAAAATATGACTCATACCTGATGATACACTCCAGATAGGTGGACATTGCAGCTTGGTCCTTAACAATGTGGTCCTGTTAGGAGGTGGTTTACTCAAGGTTCCCATAGAGGGCTCAGCATGGTCTGATTTACAAATAAATAAATAAAAAAATATATATAAATCTTCAACAGTTCTTTAGTACAAAAGTTAGTTTGCAGGCCTAGGAGGGAATTTCCTAGGAGGCTTATATGTGAACCAAAGCAATAAAACATAAGCAGGTTTTATCATCATATATCTTTTTGATGATAATCATGCTACTATAAGCAGATAAACTCTCCCTGAGAGTGCACATTCTTTGATGGGCCTCCACTGCTGTGAGTTGACAACAGCAGATATAATACTGAAAAACGTCTGTTACTATATCAGTGTTTGTTTATTTAGGCCAGAAGAAATTGAGCCTGGTTTCTCCCAAGTTTTTTTAAAAATATTTCTGTCACCTGATTTGGGGAGTTTGGGTTCAGTTGGGGTTTAAAAAGAGCTGAGCTGAATAATTGAGCTGAATAATATTACTATTGTCTTCCGCTTTATAGCAGAACTGAATTTGTTCATAACTGATTAATTTTGCAGCATCAACACTGTTATTTAACTGAATTTATTAAACATTGAACTGACTCGAGCTGAATAAATCACACTATTGTCTCCAGTAGAACTGCTTATAGCTGAACTGAACCCATTTCATAATGAGTGAACTTTACACTGTTATTAAACTGAATTGAACCAACACTGAACTGACTGGAGCTGAATAATCATACTCTTGTCTTGCCACAGCTGCTTTACAGCAGAATTTATATTTGCCTCATTTTTTGAAGTTTGCATCTTGATTCTGTTACTTTGCTGTTTGGAACAATCTCTATTGTACATAGTGCCATAAAAATAAAGGTGACTTGATTTAACCGCAAACAGCAATATAACAGCACTGCTACCTGATGAAATATCTTCAAGAGGTTTACTTATTATTTTGGCTATCACAAATTTGAATACATTTGCAACTCCGCGTTTGAAGTGTACAAAAAAAATTAAACACACATTTTTCTACTTACTTTTCCACAACTGTGTCTTAGGCTTCCCATAAAAGGCAGACAACAATGGAATAATACAAAAGCAATAGGATCCGATAAGGAGGCATGTCAAAAGAGTCAGGTCACATGGATCACAAGAGCTTGGCTGCTGATTCATGGTTGAATTAGTAAAAACTTGCTCTGAGATTTCATTCAAGGTGCCTCTGTGTGCAGACATGACCTTCCACAGCGAGTTAAACATAACAAAGAGAAAATAAGATCCGTTTACACTGGTAGATCATCATTATTTTCATGTGCACTGCTTTCTCACACCCCTCCAAGTGAACTGAGGCGGAACAAACCCTGCCCCACAGACATCTGGGACTGAGTGTCCTGATCCATACAAACAACAACGTCCATCAACCAATGAGAGCGGCAGACTATTCAGAAGGTAAAAGAGCATCACTGTCTACACTGAAAAAAAGCAACCTATATTTTCATGTGCGGTTCTCCTGATTAAACTGATTTCAGGTCATTTAATCTACTTCATAATGAAATCATTTCAAAGTCGAGATGTTTCAAAAATGCTGTTAAAGTAGATGAATCCTTTAGAAGGGGATTTAGTCTTCAGTCTTTGGATTTAAGGCAACACTGACCTAGCAGAGAATGTGGGTCAAGCCGGATAACATGAGGTTGATCTTGTCCTAAGCAGTCACTTCTATCCATAATTTTTTTTCATTTGAATTATTTAAAAATTATTTTTTCTCCCTCCACCAGACTGTCAATCTGGGAAGGCTCACCTTGCTTTGGATGTCCGTTTGCCTGAGAAGTACTGGAGCTCTTGGTCTGTAATTTGAGTTTCACGGGAAGTTTGGAGGCTGATGCTGGAGCTGCGAACACAGGAGATTTGGACTGGGATCTTGAAACTGCACTTGCACCTGCAGTTAAATGGATTTTGAGCTTAACTGCAGAGGGAAAATGACAAACAATACATCCACTGTTATTCAAGTGTCACAAATAAGTGTATAGATACTTGTGCTGTAAATGTTTGCAATGCAATCAGACCACTATTAAAAAAAAATAGTGCCTGGAAAGGCAATTTAACACAAGCCTCCAAAAACACGATGCATGTTTCATGCCAAGTTCATGGTTACAGGAAGCAGAGTCCCCCCCCCCCCACAATGGACAGTTAAACATATAATATACAAACATACCAAAAAGCAAAATGGGTTCTAAAAAAGATCATTTAAAGATACATTTTTTATAGACTTGAACAATTCTTTAGGCTCTGTCCATCTTGAATATGAACAAGCAAACTGAATCTGCTTCAAATCTGCCAAAAATTATCCAAACCTGCCATTTAACATTCCTAAATTACCTACACTGTAAACGATTTCTGTTGTTTACACAGTATTATACTGTTTATCTCAACAGTTTCTTGCTGTATAAGCTGTGTACAGTGTGTTACTGTAGATTTGGTTGTTTTCACAGTATTATATTGTATTCTCAACAGTTGAGTACTGTGTACACGGTTGACAGTATGTTACTGTAGATTTTCAATGCATTCTGGGAAATTATCAGTTACTGTAAATCTAAATACAGCAGTGCAAATTGACGCGAAAAACACCACACAGAATTTCGCAGGCACAATTGCTATTCCTACATACAAAAAATGCAGGACTGGGTGCCATGCACATGCAAGAAGATATTTTGAAGATGGCTGGTAATCAAACAGTTGGTGGTTCCCATTGACTTCCATAGTAGGAAAAAAATACTATGGAAGTCAATGGCAACCACCAACTGTTCGATTACCAGCAATCTTCAAAATATCTTATTTTGTGTTCAACACAAGAAAGCAACTCATACAGGTTTGGAAAGACATGAGGGTGTGTAAATGATGACAGAATTTTCATTTTTGTGTGAACTATCCCTTTAATTTCTGTCAGTGCGGGGTGCATGAGAGCTCATTTGAAAGAGTTTTTCCTGTGCGACCTGGAAACGTGCTTCATCTGGTGAGTAATAAATATTAATATGTTCATGCATACAGACATTCTAGCTAATAGATTTAATGTTAGTTTAGAATAGCTGACCGCGATTTCGATATTCAAGGTTTATACTCAACATTTTACTAGTGTATAAGCTGTGTACAATACTCTTTCAATGTAGTTTGTGACATGTTACTGTAAATTTAAATACAGTAATACAAAATGACCGCGAAAAATAAAAAAAAAAAAAAAAAAAAAACAACCAAAAACTGCCATTTTGTGAAGAACTCTTTCAGCTCTCTGAGAAACTGAGGGCGCCTTCGCCTCGCGTCGCTGTCTGTAAAGTTCGCCATAAATATCTTGTAAGTGAAGCATCTTTATTTTTTTATGCAAACCAAAATGTCAGTAACGTTAATAGCATTAATGTTAGTTTAGAAGAACTGCCCGCAGCGTTGATGTTCTGTAACGTCTGACTAAGTTAGAAGCGGATTTCCTTCCTGTTAATAACTTAAAATACTTGATTAGTAAATGTGATTTAATAAACCTAGATCGTATATGTAGCCTCTTACGGTCAGAATTAACTAATAATTCGTTATTTAACCATTTTATGTCGGTGGAAGCGCTGGTGCGTTCATTAGTTTTATATATCATATGGTTGGAGATTGAAAATCGATCAGTGTATCCTGAAATCGGATACCCATGGCTAGGATTCGGATACGTTACTTGTTATAAAATTTAAATTTAGATTCCTCTAATCAATTCATGCGCGCTCATTTTCTTGTAAATCAGATTTGTTTTTACCTGACTGGCGATCTGCCAGGACCTTGCGTGTTCAGTTTTCCAATAGTGTGATCGTAAATTAATTGATTTTATACAACAGTCCAAGAAACAAGATGTTAGTATTTAAATGAGTTATACTTTAGACATGATTTATTCGGTTTTGCTCTGCTTTTTTTTTTTTTTTTTGGCGTAAACAGAGCAAACTTCTTAAAACTTCAGTATTTCTTAAAAAAACGACAATCGCTTAAAATAGCCTGTCATTTAAGGTAATTCAAAAAAAGAGAGGATCATTCAAAACTACTTTTAGTCTACTTTTATTTGGAGCTTAAAGTTAGGCTTTGAATATTTGTATTGAACATTAGTTGGCCACCGTTTTGACTATTTTAACTCTGTTCTCTTTTGTCCACAGGTGTGAGCTGTGCAATTTAAGAAGACCTATCCATCTTGACGATTGGTGAATTGTAAACGGTGTGGTTTCTCTGTGGAGACTATTACTGTATTTGTCAGGCATGTATCAAAGAACACAGGAATTTTGCCAACTTTAGATTTTCTTGTGGGCTTGTCACATGCCCTTGTAGCTTTAGGACTGCCACTGCCCTTCAGGCTCACATGTATCGCAACCACTCAAAGCGCAAACCAGATGTCAACAGGTCTCACAGATGCATTGATATAAGCTGCCATGTTCAGGGATGTGATTTCACTTCCCCCAACTTTTCAAATTTATTTTAACATCATAAAATGACACTTAGAGATGTCAAGAAATTCAATTCCTTTTGAAAATTGCAAAATAATGATCATTTGAAGTGAGCATTTAAACAAAGTCTCCTGAAGAGATACAATCACTTTATATGATGACCAGATTTAAGTTAGGCTTTTATTGACCAAAAAAAAAGGCTTTTTTAAAACTTTGATCAGCAAGGATAAACAAACCAAACCTAACCAAGCTTAACCAAACCTTCTAGTACCCAAACCTCATTGTTCAAACACAACTATTAAAAAAGGTTCAAACATTCAATGATGCTCCACAAGGAAACACGAGCTAAAACTTTTGACAGGAGAAGAAGTCCCATTTTTATTTTTTGGTTTACATATCAATTATTTGTTTAGTACTGCCTCAGAAGCCAAAGAAGATACTGTTTTCCCGTAAGCCGATTCATACCATTTACCTTGATCTTCAAATTCAAAAAGGCTCTTATGCCTCAAGGTTTCCGCCTGGTCATCAGTGATTTTAAACCTTTTTTTTAATATTAGTTGTGTTTGAGTCCCTCAGTTGTCCTCAGTGTGAAAAGATGGATCTCAAAATCTTACAGTCACTGCTGGCAGGTTCAAATATGCAAAAAAAATGCTTGAAACTGGAAGCGTCTGCAATTACACATGATTTGTTTCTGAAGAACAAGCTCAGTTTAACTGTTCACATAAACAATGGACCATGAACAACCATCACAAACAAAACTAAAACAGTCGTAGATCATCCGCAACCACACACATATTAATAATTCAAACTTTTGAACTGGGTCATTTTAATAAATTCAGCTATTTTTTTGTCTTGTGGACTTAATGTAAACATCTTTTACATAAAATATCTTACACAGGACAGTACTAATTAAAAAATAACATGCATTTTGTATGATATCTCTTATTTTGTTAAAATTATTCCTGTTTTCACAGATTCTGCAAGGGGTTCCCATACTTTCAAGCGGCACTGTAAAATATATATGTGTGGGTTTTATTCTATGAAGATTAATTTTTTTTTTTATGCAGTACATGGATTTTCCTCTATTGGGTTTTCCTGCAGTTGGTGTACATTGTAAAAAAAAAAAAAAAAAAACCTGCATACCATTTATGCCACACACATAGCACTATCTCCTTGGCTAGTACCCACGCAAAATACTTGGATGTATGTTTTCTTTTGAGTTGAAAATTTAATGACAAAAAGTAAAATTTCAGTCGCTTGCGGGGCCCTATGCACAAGCTTTTGCCCATCATTTAAAGGTGTTGATAGTGTGAGTTTTTTGATGATTAGTTGTATGTTTGGCCTCAATGATTGATTTGTGCTTATCATTTTTTGCAGGATTATCAGAAGTGAGACTTTTTCCCCCATAACACCAGCCCTCCTCACCTGGCCTTCATCCTCACCTTCTTTCTTTGTTCAACTTCTTTCTTTGTTCTACTGTGTTATGTAAGTTTGTATTTTACCTATTAATTTTTGCATGAATTGTTCACTGATTTAAAATAATTTTTAAATTGTTAATTAGTCGTGTTTAAAAACTGATTTTTATTGTTGCATTATGTCACTGTTATTTTAATTCTTAATTATATATTGTTCTTTAGTCTTGTTTGTTAAAAACATTTTATTGTATTATATGCTGTTATTATTCCTAATGTATTTTTCTGTGATTTTAATGATTGATTATAAATTGTTAGTTAGTCTTGTTTTAAAACAGATTTTTATTGTTATATATCATTGTTTACTAATGTATTGTTTAAAAATTTAAAATAAACTGTTTTTGTGCAGTTAAAGCTTCAATTGTTCTTTTTCCTATTTGCCATCAACAGTTGAAATAGCAATTTTACAGGTTTTCTACAAATTCTAAAGGTTTTACAGTAGCACTATAAAATAAATTAAATTAACATTTCATAACTGTATAATTCTATACAGTATTATTAAAAATCAAGTGTAATACTGTACTTTGACATGGTAAAAAAAAATACAGTAAAATGCTGTATTAAATTTTACAGTAAGCTAAACACTACTGTAGTTAGTTTTACGGTAATTTTACTGTTGAATGAAATACAGCAACTACTGGATAATTGTTGCCAGTAAGTTACTGTTAATTTGACAATTAATTTTTTACAGTGTAGCCCACAGAAAATAAAAACAAAATAAATAAGATTAAATGCCCTGCCTAGCACAAATGTGTGAAAAAAAAGAAACATGGAATTATTTGTTTAGCATTAACAATTTATAAAATAAAGACTGAGTGAAATTAAGATTTCTATTTGAAATAAATGCCGTTCTTCTGAACTTTATATTCATCAAAAACATCCTGAGAAAGTATCATGGTTTCCACAAAATATTTAGCACCAATATTAACTGTTTTTAACATTGATGATAATAAGAAATGTAACCATCAAATCACATATTAGAATGATTTCTGAAGGATCATGTGACACTGAAGATAGGAGTAATGATGCTGAAAATTCAGCTTTGCATCACAAGAATAAATTGCATTTTAAAATATATTAAAACAGAAAACATTTTTAATTGCAATAATTTAATTTTAAACAAATTAATGCAGTCTTTGTGAGCATATAAGAGACTTATTTCAATAACATAAAAAAAAGTATGACCCCAAACTTTTGAACAGAAGTGTACAAAATTTACAAATAAATAAAGTCAAAAATCAAGTCCTCCCTGAAACTATTTGTACTGATGAAGAAACAACGATGGTACAACATGCATTTAATCTATTATAATGTGGCATAAAACCAGTGTTTTCTTATTATGTAGACTGACAAAAAGGACTGACAGGAATGGCACTACACTGGACAAATAAACAAGAAATACAATATGAATCACTCAAAACTTTGACCATTAAACCATTAGTAAGACAATCCAACCACTACTATAACATGCACCAACTCGCGCTGTAAAATTGAAAGCTGACCAAACCACAGAAAGATAAAGCTCTGCAGCGCACAATGCCCTTACCATCAGATGTGCTCAGTTTGCTTCTGGGTGAAGGCATGTCAGTATTACTGCTGCCATCTTTTCCTGTTGTACCAGGTTTGCACTTAGAGGCTGAAAGTGGTGGTCGTAGGTTTGCAGCTGGAACGTGAGCAGCAGAGGCGCCTCCTCCTGTCCTGGCTGGGGATGGCTGGGGGCCAAGCCTACTTCTACTCCACTCACATGCTGCTGCCGCCGCCGCTGGCCTGGCAGACACCGCCTGCAAGAAAAGTTCCCTTTCAGCAAATCGCTCCCACACATGCCGCCCCAAGCGTGAGCTCCCCACGCTCACGGCAATGTTGGCCATAACACAGCTGAAGTGTGGGACTGAAACTCACGCAGACTTGAGATGTGAGCAGCTATTGTATTAAAGTCCCCATGGGAATCCTGATACACTGCCAAGTTTTTTTTGTTACCCTCTCCTGCTCTGTAAACATAAACCGATGTGTGCACATGGAACGCATTTTCCAGACCCCTCTCGCAGCAGTAATTAAAACAGCAATTACACTGCATAAACACTTTCCCTTTAGATTTTTGTTTGTGAACTGTGCTTTGTTTGAGATAATCCAATTATTACAGACACAAATCATTCAAAGTTTACTTAGAACTTTACATTTAAATTATTGGCCAATATGAAATAATATATCTGTATCAGTTGAGATTGACTATATTGGCCGATATTGGATATTTAAAGAAACAATGAAAGGGGGAAATTGAAAAATTCTGTCATCATTTACTCATCTGTATCACCACCACCTGTAAACCAGAATGACATTCATTCATCTTTAAGACACACATATTTTCATGAAATTTTTAATGAGAGATTTCTATACCTCCACTGATTGTCTATGCGACCGAAACTTTAAAAACGTGAGTTTTGTTTGCAACCAAAGAGATTTGTGCTCGGATGTCAAGCAAGTACAGTTGAGCTTCTGTTTACCATATTTGACGTGCTTGATGTACTTTATTGTTTCTCATCAATGTTTATATGTGAATAAAAGCTTCCATTTATTTCATTCATCATATAAAGCGACTGTGTTTCTACAGAAGACTTGGATTAAACTGCTCAGTTCATATGGATTACATTTACTACCCATTTATGAACTTTTGAAGCGTTAAAGTTTAAGTGGACTTTCAACAAAGGGACAGAAATCTCTCAGGTTTCTTTAAAAATTCCTTCATTTGTGTTTCGAAGATGAACGAAAGTCTTAAGGGTTTGGAACAACATAAGGGGAGTAAATTACCATTTTTATTTTTGGATGAACTTTCACTTTAATTTGTGCATGCTCATTTCCCCCTATTTTATATTAGACTTACCTTTGCCATCATCTAGCACTCAATTACATTTATTTAATCTTTAATAAAAACTAATAAGTTATTATCATGGTTAAATGCAACCTTTAGCCTATGTTGTGTGTTATGTAAGGTATGAGATTTACTAACGTTTTGTTCTCCAAATCCATTTGTAGCATCTAAAAGTATTGACTCTGGATTCATTTTACTTAATATTTTAATATCAGCCATTTATCAGTTACTGGCCATAACATACTCACCGACAGATTGGCTTCCTGATTCTTCCCTCTGACCTTCAGAGACTCATTCCCCTGTGTGTCCTCTCTATTTGACTCTTTTTTTGCAGGTTTCCCACCCTGATTCGTAGCACCTCCTTTAGTGTTTTTTTGTGGTGTGACGAGGCTGTTCAAGACTCCATTGTCCTGTGGATTCTTCTCTTGTACTCCATCTTTACTCGTTTTGAAAGAAGCACTTTCAGACCATCGGCGAGGTTGAGATTTTGAGGCTAGACCACTTTCTTGGCAAGTAGATGAGCGAGTTCTTTTAGCTGCATTAGAGCCCTTTACACTTTGAGTTGGTGTGGCAGATGTGCAGGTTACTGCAGTAGAAGTGGATTTGGTAGGAGATGACTTATGTTGGTCCATTGTCTGGCTTTCATTAGTTTGAGGGACGGCATTTGATGAAGTCTTTGGAACTCGTGCACTTGATGTCTTGAAGGGGTTGGTGGCACGTGACATAATTTTAGACTTTATATTACTGAAGTTAGGCTTCGGAAACCGTTTTATTTCTATCTTACTGCTTTTACTCGCTGACATCAAGGGTGTTTTGGGCTTTTGAGAGGCATCGCCTTGCTGCTGACTGATAACTTGAGCCATTGGACTTACTGGATCACCTTCATCTTTATTCAGAGGTGACTCAGACAAAGATGGGAGACAAAATGTCTTGTTACTCACAGACTGCACTGGAGTTGAGGTTTGAGCATTGCCACTGATGTCTAGATCCTCATAAGCAGTCAGCAGCACAGTTTTTCCCTCCACTGGGGTTGAGTGATTGGATCCACCATTATTGAATGCCAACTTTTCCACAGCTTTATTGGATTTGTGATAATGAACAGGTGTGACACATTCAAATTTCTCAACGCTCAATGACTTTTCATCTATGAGGATTGTCTGATTGTTTGGTTGAATGTAGGTACACTCCAGGCCCTGATTCTTGGGCTCTTCTTGTGGCGCCTCAGCTAGGCCCTCGCACACATCAGGTAACATGCCAGATACCACGCCGATATCTGAAGATATATCCACGGAGGTTCTCGACTCCCCAATCAGTGAGATGCTAAGTGGCTGATTATTCTCATGCAAAAGAAAGCTTTTACTCCTCATGACCATCTCATCAGAGCTGACGGAGCAGCAGTTCTCACTGGATCCACAGCGTGATGGCTCGCAGAAGTCTACATCAGACAGCTCTCGCTCACCAGAGTCAGGCGAGGTTTCTGAGCTTCTGTCACAGCCATTGCATTCAGTGTTTTTTGGGTCCACTATCAAGAGAGTCATATTCTCATTCCAGTTGTCAGAGTTTGATTTGACAAAGTCTACAGCAATTGCGCCACTTGATTTCACTACCTTTGAAGAAGTCGTCTCACCTTTTGTTGGGAAAGTAATACAGTCCTCCATTTCTACATCAGGAGGACTATCTGAACTGCCACAACTCAAACTGCTAGAGCCCCTGAGTGAATCGGGGGAATGCTCACTGGGGCAAGTGATGTTATTTCCATGTTTGTCCTCAATGGAGAAAGTAAGATTCATGGATCTACGTGTGGTCTCCATGGATCAGCTGCTATGAACAATTCCACATCTATCTGAAACACCTCGTTTATGAGAATTGTATTAGTTGTTTCCTGATCTTCAGCACAGGGTTATTTATTGAAACCCATTGTGTAAATGTTTCTGAAAGAGAGAGAGAGAAAAAAGCTGTAAACAAATGTACAGAAATTCTAAACAATTCATTTATGGTCTAAATTTGTGTGCGAGGTTATAAAGAATATAGAGGTGACTCAACATGTGCTGGAGCTGAAATTAGAAGGGTATTAAATACTGTTCATACAATACTTGACTGAACAAACACACATCCTAGCCAATTACAATTTGTGAAACCTGTGGTATTGTTGGTTGGTTACAAAATAAGTAACAGTCTTTTTTGTGGAGATGTTACATAATCTACTGACCAATTGCATTTAGAGTAATGAGGAAATTGATCCCCTGTTTAATTCTTCATGTTTCCTAGAGAAACATCATTAAAAATGCAAGAGCTTACTCATAGGCTATCAACCTCTAGTCCTCCTTAATGTGGAATTGAATTTTTTTTAAGTGTTTTTATAAAACATCACTGAAACTCAGAAATCATTAATTTGGGGTAAGTAAGATTTTTTTTTGAAAACTGCCTCATGTTCACAAAGGCTGCATCTATTTGTTCAAAACTACAGTAAAACAGTAAGTTAAATATTACAAATTCGTTTACTAGAATAGATTTAAAAATGTAATTTATTGCTGTGAAATTATTTTAATATGCTGATTTCATGCTCAAACATTTCTGATTATCAATGTTGAAAACAGTTGTGCTGTTTAAAATCTTTGTGCAAACCATGATACTTTTTAAAAAAAGAATTTTAAAGAAAACACCTACATTTATATGAAATAGAAATCTTTTACAACATTTTAAATTTATTTACTGTCATTTTTGATCAATGTATTAATTTCTATCAAAAAAAAATTTAATCATAATGACCCCAAACTTTTGAACAGTAGTTTAACTAACACATCACAAAACTATCAAACATGTGTAATTAGTTGTATTTGTATTTACACCTTACACAGGAACCCTTAATATCAGTAACTGCTGAGACAGAGCAGTCTAGTGGCCTGAATGTAACATGTTGCGAGTTTGAGACAAATATGGGTTAGATGGAGAGTGGTGAGGGCTCAGAGGGAGCATGTGTATTTAGTGTATTTAGATAAGCAGCTCTGAGTGCTAGTGAAAACACATTGCTGTGTTTAGTAGGGACTAGGGACAGATCTAGCTTTGTGATAGGATGGCTACAACCCAGCAGACATGCCTTTTTCAAACAAATTTAGCTTGCTGTGACTTAACACAAACACTAATACTTGAAAAATGTGCCACTTAAGTTTATGAAATCTGATGACCAATACAGTTTATTCAAGATTTAATAAAAATCAGTTTCAGTGTCCTTAAAATACATTAATTAATACATTTCTGAAGGCCAGACTACTTTGAATCTCTCATTTTTTTGGGTTCTGTCTCCTCAAGTTAACATCATTGCATTACTCCACAGGGGTTGAAGAGGCATGGCATACTTTGCCTCTACTGAGGGAAAGGCCTTGCATGCTCTAATGCACTTCTGTTAAGTACAATGAGGAAAGAGGCCAGTTTATGCAGATGCAGAGACAAGCTCTCTGTCTAGCTTCTTTTGAAATAAAAACATACAATATGAAACCCCATACAAAGCATGTATGCCACTTTAACTGTGGAACTATGGAGTAAACCTGCGATTACAGACAAAACTGTATACAAATAAATAGCAGTACCACAAATCACAGACCCAGAACCTGCTCACAAGGTGAATGTGTAAATGTTCATACAACGACCAGTAACTGTCACTTTGAATTTTAATCTACAATGTAGACTCTCTATCAATAATTAACATTCATCTGCTGTCATCCATGGAAAATATTAATAATGCAAACTTTGAAAGAGAAACTTTCAGCAAGAATTTTGGTCTTACATGTTTAAAGTCTTGTCTGTTTTATCATACTCAAAAAAAAAATGGTGTAGTAGAAACAATTTTCACTCAGAAATGGCCAAATAATGAAAAGGCAAATATCATTTAATTAATCATAATTTTTAAATTAAACCATTTAAAAAGTAGAAAGACTAGTACTACCTTGTAAAACATACTCCAACAATCTTTATTTACAACTTTGAAAAATATTTTAGAGTGTGATATTACACTCTCACAGGTTAAAGAAAATATTTTAAAAATCCTTTATATTGCTGCATTAAAAATCCATATAATCTTCAAGTTAATCAAATGGACCAAGGCACTAAAACTTCAAAGCTGCACATCTAATTCATTTCATGAGAGGCATTCATCATTTTCTAACATAAAAGCATAATTACAAAACACATTCACCATAACTCTTGTTGAACCATTACTATCCCTAATATTCCGATTTAAAAAGGAGTGCAAAAATTCCTTCCTCGACTTGCAGGCTGAATGAAAGGTTAGCTTGGGAACCAACAGTGTGCTTAGTCATTTACAGCCCGACTGCTCATGAAAGGGCTGGGCATTAAAGAAACAAGAGCCCCTCTGTTAATACTTCACTACCGCATGGAGAATTATTGATGAATGATTCTTATTTCAACTTTGAAGGGACATAAAAGTGATACGTCTAACTCTCATAAAAAGCAGCAGTGAAATACAATGGATCATTCATTCTTGAGGGTTAAAGCAGCCTAATTATTAAGCAGCCCAGTCTGGAAAAATCTCATAACTGGGGCACTAAATCTTTTATTGCACAATAAAATGCACATGCAAGCAAATAACTTTTTTTTTTTTTTTTTTTTTTTACAGCATGTCGATTAATGTTAAATATATAGAACAAAAACAAAATGAAAGCATGCAGATGTTGTATTCATCAAATTGCATTGCAACTTTAATTCAGTATAGACAGACAGACAGACAGACAGACAGATAGATAATTAATATTTACATCTCTCCTAAATCAAATATCCTCAGCTTGTAACTGTGAAAAATTGAATAACATTCTAATAGTGTTTCTGCACTTGCTGTAAAGCAAATGTCTTCTTATCAGTTTCATGCTATATAAAATCTTTAATAAATACATAAAAAAAAAAAAAAAACTCATGGAGTCCTACCAGGCATAACATTCTGTCAGTTCAGCACATCCCATTCAGGCTCCTGCAGCACTCGCAGCTCCATGTCTCAGAATCAATCCTATTAGTGCTGTGGTAAATACTACACCACACTAAAGCACATATATAAAGACTGCCAGCTCTAAAATACCCATCAGCCCCAGTAGTCCCTCCTTCAGCACCACTCCTGGCTCGCAGCAATGGTTCGTCTCATAGGAATGTGGCACAGTCCAGGCTGCTGTCAGCACACTTTTGGGCTGTCCCTGCATACTAAAACACGCCTCTACTCGTACAGCACTCTTCAAGTTCCAGCCTAGGCCATGACTGAACCCACTGCAAAGCCTCAAGGCTAACATTACAGGGGACAGTGAATGGTTACCCTATCCTAGACAAGCCCTCGATAAGGGGAGGAGCCAAGGCATGTCAGGTCAAAACTAAGCAGCCAGTAGCATTTTTGAAGGGATTTAGGTATCAGAGGATAAAGGAGGAGAGAAACTGTCAACCATGACGATATTTGCAGGTGGAAAACCTCTAATGTAAAAAATGAGAGACCAAAATGACTGTAAATACTGTATATGTATAATGTTATAAGATTTCTATTTCAAATAAATGCTGTTCTTTCGCGGCACAACGGTTTTCAACATTGATAATAATAAGAAATCAGCATTTAGAATGATTTCAGAAGGTACATGACAGTGAAGACTGGAGTAATGGCTGCTGAAAAGTCAGCTTTACCATCACAGGAATAAATCACATTTTCAAATATATTAAAACGGAATTTTGAATTTGTACAATATTACTGTAATTTTGATAAAATAAATGCAGCCTCGGTGAGCAAAACATTAAAAGAACCTTACCAATAATTATCCACTGACACTACTCTAAATATAATATATATTTCTAAGCAAATAGCATAAATAATAGTTTAAATAATCTGATAATTCTGTACAGTACGAGGTCCTAAAGGGCACCTGCACTATAACTTGCTGTGGAATTCAAAGCTTCTGCCCTTTGAGCTTTCCACTGTTTCCGAGCACCATATCTGGTCAAGGCACAGCACATATGTCCCACAGTAGCCTACCATCCACTAATGGTGCATTTGAGCCACATCCAACCAATACGCACTAAATAATACTCATACAATACACCATTACATACGATGTCCAAAAAAAAAAAAGCATCTAAATCACAGTGCTCAATCAAAAACAAATCAGGAGACTCGGGACGGTGTACTCTTCTCATGAAAATCTAAAGAAGTAGGAAGGTCTATAACATTTTTTTAAAAAGTTAAATAATAAGGAGAAAAACAAGTTCATTGGATTCTTTTAAATCTAGTAACTTTCTCCTGCGGGGCTCATGTTTCTCCCTCATACCTCCCCCTGAGCCACAATCTATTTCCTGATCCGATCGCCGCCTTTAACTTGTCTTGTGCACCTGACAGATCATCAGAGGCCTGTTTGGGATCTCTGGCAGCTCGGTCTATATATAACACGTGGGGTAAACAAAGTTGTAGAGCGATAGAAAGCAGAAGATCCCCTTCGAATAAATGTATACAGACTAACTAAACATTCAAGAGGGGTAAACATAAACAAAAGCCACGCGACTCGAGTAACAACAGGAAAATGCCTCACGCTAGTAAACCTGTAAGGTACAAAAGTGCGTTTGTAGAAAAGGCAAACGTTTACACCGACGTCTCAATTTCTCTAGTTATCATAGAGTACTTACCCCGCACGCCGCAAGCGAGATAAACTGGGACTCACAGATTTGTCTACCGTTAACAGCAGCGCGTGCACTTGAAAGGTGAGAGCTCAGGTGAGCTTGCGCACTCCTTAAATGACGTCACTGCAGGAAAGTCACGAGCCGCTACAGTTCACGGTCATATATCTATAGGGATTTAAGTTTAAGTTAAAGATAACATATTATAATAACACATGCTAAAAATAAATGTTGGTTGTAAATTTTAAAAACACTTCACTATATGTATTATCTTAATAACAGGCTAGTAATAATAATAATTATTATTTTACTATAAAAAATCTACTATTTCATGTTCATGTTTTTTTTTAAAAAAAACTACTATTTCAATGTTAATTGTTTTTTTTTTTTTTATTATAGACTTAACTTAACCTTCAACCCCTATACATTTGACACTCTAAAATATTTTTCAAAGTTGTAAATAAAGATTGCTGGAGTATGTTTTACAGAGGAGAGTACATATTCTTGTCTACTTTAAATAAAGTTTCATTAAAAAATGATGATTAATTAAATGTGTTATTTTTCTAATAAATTGTATTTAGTACATTAAAACAGCTCTGTTAGATTTCTAAATACCCTGATATTGATGGTGTTTGCACTTTCTGTAGAACTTTGAATCATGTATTTACTACTGGATGTTAATTATTTGCTCCATTAGCCTTACAGCTATTGTTGTTTAAAACAAAGAAAACGTCTCAGAATTTATAGTTACACTTTTTGTTTTGTCAGCTAAATTCTATATTCAATTCATAATTTTAAATGCAATTTTAAATAAACATTTCTTAATTTTTCTAATGTATTTCTTCATTTACCAACTAGGAAGTTCAGCAAATTAAAGATACTAGGATTGAAAACACAAGGATGCAGCAAAGGTGTGTTGAATACCGTATTGGGCTACATTCAGGAGAAGAGCTTTTTAACTACATATGTAAAAAGTTAAGAATTGGACGACTAAGCTGGACTACAATGTAATTTGTCACCATCCACACATTCATCATTTCATAGTTCAGATATCAGATCCATGAATTAAACATCATTAGGCTCAAAACTGGCAGGTCTGATCTTCGTCTGCACAGATTTGAGGGAGTACCACCAGCCGTGCCACGGGTACCACACTATTCCGTCATCAGTGACTGCGCTGTAGGGGCCTCTGTGGTAGAACCCATTCAGATCGGCAGAGTGACATCTAGTAGAGGAATACAGGTGAAACAACATACAAAACATGGACACCTTTTGGTTGTCAAATATTCATAGTTAAAGTAATGAACTACACCAGTGGTTACTCTGCTATAGGGCAGCTGTATGAACTGAGAAGAACTGCCTTTGTACATATTGTAATTGTCATTATTACTGTAATGTGAAAAGCTCTGTCATTGTTAAGGTGCAAACCTGTTAAACCACCAGCCACTCTTGTCCTCCTGATCACAACTGCGATCATAGCGGTCATTATCTCTGTCTCGTGTGCTGAACGTCATTCCTTGATGGCTGGCCCACCACTGAACCTCAGGATGATAACTGCCAGAGAGAGAGCGTCCCCTGCGCTTCCTGTGTATACGCCAAACTGGAGCTGGTAATGGTTCTGAGAAGACAAATGGGATTGTTAAAACATCAACCAAATAAACAGCACACAGATACTATACCATTCAGGTCATGTGAAGTTTATGAATTGTGATACTGTGCAACCCCTTCTTAATGAAAATAGAACATGTTATATATTAACCTGCTGTAATGATCTTTTAGAAACTTCACATGCCACCTGTTGGCTCATAATGGGCTCTGTATATTAATCCACACATCATTTATCACAATATAAAGAGATTATTAAAAAGACCTGTTCATTATCCACTTTAAAAGTTCTGTACACTGCAAAAAGGTGGCTGCCCTCAAAGTCTTTCAGATTGATTCTCAGGGTGTAATCCTGCATGCGACAAGGTGTTTTATTATAATTAAACATAAAATGAACTAATAAATAATAATATAATATCAATCCATTCTTCAAACCGCTTGTCCTATGTAGGGTCGCATATAATAATATAATATAATATAAATGATGGCAAATCCTGACATATCAAGTTCAAGTTTCAAGTTTCTCTTTTATTGTCTCCCTTAGGAGAAATTTGTCTTAGGCAACCGGGATAGCAGAATCAAATAAAAAATAATAAATAAAATAAAATAAATAAATATTACACCATTCCAAAACATATAATTCCTATACAGTCCTAGTAATACACCAACATTACATATTACCCATCACATTACCCTCACCCACACAACAATTTCAATCACATATTCAATAATTTTACAGATAATGGAATTAGAGAAAATTTGTATCTTTTCAGCTTACAGATTGGAACCCTATATCTCCTGCCCGAGGGCATTAGCTCATACTCCTTATGGAGAATATGGCTTTGGTCACCAATAATTTTAAGACTCTGCTTCCTAACAGACCTCTCAAAAATGTCTTGAAGAGAAAGTGGAGACAACATACCAATTATTTTTCCAGCTCTTCTAACCACATTTTGAAGTAAGTTTAACAGTCAAATTTCCAAACCATATTGTAAAACCATAACATATTATAGATTCAATAGCTGATCTGTAAAACAGTAACATGATAGTTTTATCCACTCCATAAACCCTGAACCTTCGCATCTACGTGATACGCCCATCCATTGCAGAGCTGAGAATCAAAGTATATTGATTACCTACAGACAAAGTATACGGTTGTTACCTACTCAATCCTTCCAACTTCCTCCCCATTAACTAAAATTGGACTATGATCACCCACCAACCTTGGGTCAAAGATCATTTCTTTAGTTTTTTTGACATTCAACATCAAGTTGTGTTCCTCACACCACTGCACAACCCCTTCTATCTCTGATTTATACATGCCGACATCTGAATTATTTGTCAGCAAACTAAGTATAACTGTATCATCTGAAAATTTAATAACGTAGTTGTTTATGTACCGATTCCTGCAATCATTCGTATCGAGTCACTCTGGATCAAAACAGATGTGCAGATAACTACAAACAGCTCCCGAGACGTTACAAAAAAGACTGGAAATATTCTAGAAATGAATGAAAATTATGAGACATTTGATCTCAATCCTTAAATTTGTTCAAGAAAATGTAAACATTAATGGCACTTCAAGTTTTGAAGTTTTTTTTTGCATTAAAAGGTCAGAATTCTGTGTAATTTACATTGATGCATACAATTAATTCTCTGTAAATGAAAAAACGCCTGATACACAGGGACGAATACCTGATTTGTAACACCCATAAAAACAAAACGGGAAAAAACGTGTGAGGCACACTGATACGAGAGTGTGTGTGTGTGTGAGAGAGAGAGAGAGAGAGGGGTTTTCATTCCTAAAGTAAAACCATTAAAATAATAATTTATCTTGCTGATGGTAGACATGCATATACACAACAAATAAAAGAAAACCTGCTACAATTTGTTTTCTAGTTAAATTTAAATCAAGCAGAGGCATAGCAATAGGGCAGGAAATTGCCTGGGGCCCCACATTTTGAGGGGGCCCCTAAGGGCTTACCATTTAAACAATCAGAAATGTTAATATTAATGGAGAGTCTATTTACACTAAATGCAACTAGTCCACCTTGTTGGCAGAATCTATTTAGACTAACTCCGCCCACCAAGGTCTGGTTGGGATAGGCAAAATTACAAAAGACACACAATAACATCATGGGTCTCAGGGAATAAACTGAACTAGACTAAAAGGAACTATGCTGAATTAATTCTCATTTAGCAGCAGAAATATAGAACTTCTCAAAGAGACACTGTAACTGGACTGCATCTGTTAAATAATTGAGGTGTTAAATTACACACATCAAATTCAGTTTAGCCTTTGTTGATGAAACTTTTAATTAAACCAGTTTTGTATATTAAATTTAAAAAAAAAAAACCCAAACAACAACAAAACACTCTAATAATCTCATAAGCTTACGGCGTGAAAATAATGACGTTTCCAAAAGAGACACTTAAACATCATTATAACTTCAAAAATACTTTAGAGCTCATTTCAGAAAAACTTACTTATATCATCAAAATTTAAAGAAAAAAAAAAGGCAACACCTCAAATAAATGACTTCTTGCTGACATCATTTCTATAACATAAAAAAAAACTCAATTTAAAAATTGTGGTGCATTCAGAATTTGTTAGGTAAACAACAGTTCTACTTTTGCACAATTGCACAACGTTTGCAGTGGTAAGATCCGTTTATAGCAACGACGTGTCCATGAGAAGAGAATGCGCAGCTTCAGAGGTAGAATTGCAATCAATACGATTGTTAACAAGCTCCTTTTCTTATACAAAAACACCCGGCCCTGGAATGACAGAGGATCCAGACCGAGTATTCAATGTCTTAGTCATCATCCTTCAGTGATTTGATGGCAGATCAACCATGGCGTACATGGATTTGGAGCATCTTGATATACGTGACGATCCAAGTTTAGTAGACATTCCACATCAGTGATGTGTGGTTGTCAACTGTAAAGACAGGACAGAAAATGGCTTCATCATTAGTCACTTCAGAGATAGATGCCGAAATGTGCTCAAACAAACCCCATTTCTTTTTCCTCTGTTCCAAATAGCAAAGAAAGAACAATAAAAAAACACACATTATAAAATAAGTGAAATAAGTGTGATATAAGAAGACTTACCTTATAAACTGGTTTTCCCTTGACAGAACATCATATATTCATGGGCCAGAGAAAAAAAAAACCGTGGTTCTGTGGAAAATACAATTGTTATCTACTAGAAACAGTCTTCAGAACATTAGTTCCTAATTATGCATATTATTTTAAATTTTAAAAATCACTTTGTTCAAAACTACTCTAAATTACTACTACAAAGCCTTTTGATTCCTAACACATAATGCCACATACCGCTTGCGTGGTTTGATTCATGCACTTCATTGCCGTAGTTCTACGGTCATCAAATATCATAGGCTTTTCCCAGTGATCATAATTTGTTTCTAGGACGTACCATCTCCCAAGCTTCATATCAAGTCTTTAACATCAACAATCAGCAAATTTTAGGGCATTTTAAAACCTTCTGGGATTTTATTTGTGTTTTGATGCAGAGGCAGGACAGACGACAGCACATGGCAAGGGGGAGTGGCAGCAGCATACCAAAAACCGTGTCACCCCCCCTCCACTCGCTCAGGGTCATACTCCACACCACGCGCGCACCTCTAAGCACGTGGTAGTTCATAGATTCAAACATCAAAAAGGGTTTAGCAAGGACACACACAGACAGAAATTTGAAAAAAACAGAAACATGTGTGATATGATTTACTCACTCCCAGATGTCTAATATGTTTATTCTCGTCCTGGTCATCACACAACCCTGGCCCGTTCGGTTACCACCCAAGATGAAGTAAGCGGGTGCAAGCAGTTTCGTCTGAGAGAGCTGGTCTTTGGCATCCTCATAACTGCAAGTTAAAAGAAAAAAATTAAGTTGTTTTGAGTTTGATATAGGAATATTTGTACATATTTTTAAATACTAAAAATGCATTTTCAGAGTGTGAAGGTTACTACTTGATCTGATGAAACTATTTTGAATGAAATTATTACAAAAAAAAGTGTGAATGAGAACTATTTGGTCATGACAGCGAAAACAAGGAATATGTACTTTCATGTTATGTTAGTGTGTTGTTGTTTTTACCTGGTAGCATTTTCCAGAACTTTGCGAGTAAGAAAACCCATCCACATTCCATCTCTCCTGCCAAGAATCCATTCCAGAATCCCTGTGAGAAATTGTTGTTATCTAACCAGTCGACCATCAAGAACATCCAGTTTAGAAGAAATATATACAGTGTTAGTTCTTTACAAAATTAAGCATTCTAACAACTGTTTATATACCTGTCACTTACACTTCATTTGTCATAATCATTTAAAAAAAAAAAACACAACAATCCTTTACCTACATAACCCCCCATCACGTTGACAACAACACTCATCCACTTATTTAACTGAATTCACCCTAAAAAAAAGTATCAACAATTTGTACTTTTTTAAAATTTTCCACAAGAAATCTCTGTTTTTTTAAAAATGTACTTACAGAGGTCTAATTCCCGTAAGCCTGCCAACCTAATCCAGCCAAGTTTGTTGATTTAAAGACAGTTTTGCTCCCTCTTTGGAAATTGACAATTCACCACAAGAGCCTTAAGCTTCTGTTAAAGTCCATGTTTTTGAATATTTTATTTTCCTGTCCGACCCACCTTTATGAAAAAATGAAAAAACAAAATCATTCTTATGAATGATAAAAGTGAGTATGTATGCGGAAACAATTCCTCTATGGGGCTAAATATGTGTTCCCCCCCCCCCCCCCGCCCCCCCCAAAAAATAAATTATTTTTTTTCTAAATCCTACCCCCATAACGAATAACAGTCCAAATCCAATTCCGGGCAGGTAATATTTCCTAGATAAGAAAAAAAAAAAAAAGGAAATTGTTTATTAAAATGAAATTTGATTTAAAATATTATGCGAACTTATTTATATATTCTCACCATTAAAGTCTTCTGCAACAACTGATGTGCAAACAGTGAAAACCTCATAAAAGATATTGAACAGCGTAATTTCACCTAGAGGGACACATAAAATAAATAAAAAATATATAAATTTGATAGATTAAAGTTATACCTTTTTAAAGAAATGGGCATAATTAAGGAGTAATTTGTATTGATGGATAGCACCTTTTTGTGTGAGTTATTGTATTGTTTGAGCTTTAATTTTATTAGATTGCTTACATTTTCCACAATTATTATTTAACAAATAAAATGAAAATATTCAAAAGGGAAAAATCGGACCCAGAGGGATGCCAGAAACTGCTGCTATTCCCTTAATTTCTTCATTGAAAGGTTGTGGAAGGGTACCCACAATCAAAGACTATAAAACAGTGAGAAATCATAGCAAAATAATGACACATCCAATATAATAATATCAAAAATAATTCAAAAAAATGCATTTTTAAGATGTCCAAGTTTGTTCATACATATGCCCCGCCGGTTTTTCTGAAACTCTCGATTTTTATTTTTCAAAGCTCATTGTTCTGAAAACGAGGTGTGCTCTGATTGGCCATCTACCAGTGCATTGTGATTGGCCGAATACCTCAAGCGTGTGACAGAAAGGATACACTGTTAGGTCCTCACCCATAACTGTGATGCCCTGGGCAAACCCATCGTGACGCCCCAGGCTGACTCCGCTCCAGGCAAATGGGGGAAAAAAAAACGAAGCGGATAACGTCCTCTTTTGGAAGGTCAAACAAAATATTTTCGCTTTCACAATGAAATACACAGCGCCTTCACGACATGGGGGCGGCAACAATACTACAGCGAGAATTAAAAAAAAAAAAGGTTACGCCCTTTTTTCTCTTTTTTTTTCTTTGCGTGAACATTTGGTCGGCGTTATGCAAATCTTGCACATAGTGATGTAGATATGTGGGGGCATGTTAGAACAACCCCCGTTTTATGTAGGTGTGGTTGACTCTTAACTTTTTTTTATAAAGAATATCTCTTTGGATTTTGAGACTTTAGTCTTTGCAAATTTATCTTCTTTATGCACCAAGAGCTTGTTATACTCCAAAGAGAAAGGAAAAATTTAACTCGCATCATATGACCCCTTTAAAGCAATATATTCTATTTTTTTGCTTCGGCACTGACATGAAGACAGCAGTTGTTGATATCCCAGTGAAAATGTACGCAGTGCAGCAACTTAAAAATCCAAGTGAAAGTGCTCTGAACTTTTTTCCGTCTTCATTTCAGCGCTGAAATGCAAACAAAACGTTATTTTAAGGGTGGTGATTCTTTTCCTATACACACTTTTAACAGTATAGAATCCGTATCAGTATCAACACCACTAATGTTGACAACAATGCCAATACAACCTAGAGCACAAAGGCCAAGACGCTAACGGCAATTAGAAGAAACCGTTTACCCTCTGTGATTTTTATTAACACCTTGAATCAACCTGCAATCCATCTCTCACTAGTAGCAAATATCTGTCACGAATGCCAGGAGCAAAATGTAAGTTCCAAGTGCAGTTAAATTGAAAGTAAACAGAACAAAATGTTGCAAACGGTAATCCAAGAACCTGACCACAGAAACACTGAGAAACAATACAATCAAGACCAATGACAGACAGATTGAGCATGGTAATATTAGCTGGGATAATGATAATGATAACAGGTTTACTGATCAGACAGGAATTACCGCAGGGTACTATGGGAAATGGAGTTTAACACAAAACAACCACATACAAAACTAGAACCAGGAAGAGCGCGGCCCTCAAGTGGCCAGTCATGCACCACAAAAACAACCCTGGACTATTTACCCCCCCTCTAACTGCTCGGATACCATACGCTCCACCATAAACACAAAAGTTTTCAGGATGGAGAGTGTAATAGAGGCGGACCAGGGGGAGGAGGGGCGGGCGGGCGCAGGCCAAATCATGAATATTACCAGGGACAGAGATAGACCAAGGGCTTAGCACTAGTGTAGACCGTCATGTGAAAGGCCAAGGTCGGACTCGGCATGATGTACCATCAAGAAGACCCCAACCCCACAGTACTCTCCCAGCAGTGGCCATGTATGGGATCTCCGGAGGAAACAGCCATTGATTAAAAGCTCCTGTCCACACCAAACCCAGCCGTCAAGAACCCAGGCGAGCCAGAATCCTGTCATCACATTGTGGTACCGATCCTCTCCGCAACTCATAGATAAGAACAACAGAGGAGTCTGACAATAGTCTAGATAGTTTAGTTCATCGGAGCTCTGTGGGCTGATTTGCTTGTCCCGAACCTGATCGGTCTCTGGAGTGGGCTCACCCCGGAACGGATACGGAGCGTCTTGAGTGGCTCCGGAACGAGACGTCTTCGCTCTGTAGTGGGCTCCCGAAACGGAGCGGGCTCTGGATTGGGTCCTCCCGGACTGGACTGGGCTCTTGAAAAAATCCGGGACTGAGCTTGACTCTGTACTCTGGCTCGGTAGCCTCCGGGACTCTGGACTGGGCTCCGTGCCTCCTGACTGTACTGGGCTCGGTGGAGTCTCCTGACTGTGACTTGGGCTCTGTTGATCTCCGTGGACGGACTGGCTCTTTGGAGCTCCGGGACTGTACTTGTCTGACTACGTGGGCTCGGTGAGCTCCGGGACTGGAGCGGGCTCTGAGTGAGTCTTCCTGTCCTCCTTCACACCCTCCGCTTCTTATGGGAGTCGAAGGACAGAGGTGGTAAACCTCGTTACTTCCCCGAACTGGAGCGGGCTCAGACTGGGTCTTCTGCTGCGAGCTCCTGGACTGAACGGCTCACGTGATTGGGGCTCAGCGAGCTCCCGCCCGCTGGAGTCCGGGGTTACTGCATCTATCCCTCCCCGGGTCCCCCCTTACAAGGGGACTCAGAGAGATTCGACATGAGATCACTAAGTTGCGGTAACCAAGGTAATCAATGAGGCCCAAAAAGTCAAGCATTTTAAGCCCATCCATCTCCCGAGGAGGCACGGGATTGTCTAAACCACAATTAAAGATTTTCTTCAAGTCTGAGTCATGAAGTCCCATCCCTACCGCAAGGTTCCAAAAGGACTGAGCGAAATCTCCAATCTCCATCCCCCGTTGGCGAAGATCCACCAACATCCGGAGCCGAGCCATGCGCTCCTTCGAAGCAGGAGGAGTAACAATCTGAACAGTCCAGGATCCACCAAAAGGAAACAAAACAAAAACTGCTGGAACTGGTTAATGGCTCTTGATTCTGTCACGGATGCCAGGAGAAAACAAGGTAGCTGTCCAAGTGCCTTTTAATTGAAATTAAACCAACAGAAACAAAACAGAACAGAACAAATCGTTGCAAAAGTAATCCAAACCCCTGACCTACAGACGAAAACACAACTGAAAGACAATACAACAAACGCAAATGACAGACAATGATCATGGGATATATAGCTGGGATTAAATGATAAATATAAAGCAAGGTTTTCTGATCAAACCAATTAACGAGCAGGGGACTAATGTGAAATTTCGTTTACCACATACAACAAAAACAAGGAAGAGTCGCCCCCCATCAAAAGTGGCCAGTCCAGGGCACCACAACCAAACACTGTGACAAAATCGAGATTAACAGTGTACCAGGTCACATTACCTTTAACCCTAGATAAACCACAAAAGAAGATGAAAACGTTATAAAAATCAACATATTAGCTCCACATAGTCCAGAGCACGTGAAATGCAGAAGCACATCTAATTGGATATTTGAAGAGAGAAACAGCAGTACGTTGGTCCTTTAGGTGGATACATTCCACTTCTGCAATCCTCCAGCTGCAAATAAAGGCAGTAATGAGTAAAGCATGACAGCGGTACATAGTGAAACAGCTCTCAAAACAGCGATATAAACTTCAGAATTAAGCATAGATCACTCTGGTGCACAAACCACATTTATTCTTGCCCCTCGAACAAAATGTGAGAAAAGAAATAAAGATATGATGAAAATGTCATGAACTGATGTTGGCTTCATTGTCTTTCCGCGCAGTTTACTAAACGTTCAGTCAGTCCCTGCGGAAGGGGGTGCGGGGAAATAAGCTTCGCGACGGAACGTACATAATGTAAGGGGTGAACAGATACAGTAGATGTGTGTATAATTTTTAAAGAAAGATTAAATATGTTTTATTTTCTTCTAAATATTAATTAGCTTTAAAATTGCATGGATGAACTATTATTTAATTGGTTTCGTTTGGTTGTGTTTGTTTATGTGTACACCCACAGCACGACATATCAAGTCCCCCCCCAGTCTGCTGCTTGAGCTTCTCTCGGCACATTTTGAACAAGGAAGTTCAAGTTCATTTGTTCAATGTTTTGATTAGTCTGCTATGAGATCAAGCGTGATCTCACGACACCGGTTTACCAGCCACCACCACAAGTGAAAGAAGAATCGTCACGAGAATTTTCTGCTGTTGGAAACATAAAGAAAATTTTTGTTTTGGTACATTTTAATCATCACATTAAAAAAAAATCATACTTTTTATATCATAATTTCTATTTTTTATGACCTATCTCAAAATTAGGCTGGTGTCATAATTAGAACATCATAATTTCGACTTTTCTATCTAATATTTTAAACTTGATCTTAAATACGACTTTACATGATTTTTTCCCCCTTATGTGGCAGAAATGGGTGTCCATACACCTGGTTACATATAGATCAAAATAATTAAAGTCTTCCCCCTTTCACAGCTGTGATTTTTTTTAGGTTACTCAGCACCGATATTGAAAGGAAAACAGAAACAGAAAACAGGACAGAAATAAAGTTAAGGTTTTTATTTTTGTAGAAAGAGAACGTTTAAAAATGAAGAAACAGTTCTCATTTTTCATGTTAGAAGTTAGAGTAATACATATGGTTAAAATGATAATTTATCCAATGTTTTTAGACATGTATAAAGGAAATGTACAGTGGGTATAGAAAATAATCTATATCCCCCCCTTTACAATAATCACATTTTTTTTGCTTTTGCTGAAATGACAGTTTTTGTTTTATCCAGCTCTATTTACTATAACATCCAATGCAACTTATAACATCCAAGTGAAAGATATAACACCAACATGTAAGAAAAAAAAAATAAATAAACAGAATCACTGATTTGGAAAAAAGGATCACCCCCTTGTGTCTGTATTTTGTTGAACCACATTTTGCTTTAATTACAGCCTTTTGTCTGTTGGGATATGTCTCTACTAACTAGACTTTGCACGATTTGCCCACTTTTCTTTTCAATGGGGTTCAAGTCTGGGCTCTGACTAGGCCATGCAAGGACAATCATCTTTTTTTTCTCCTTCAACCACTGTGTGCTCAGTTTTGCTGTGCGTTTTGGGTTATTGTCATGTTGGAAGGTAAACCTTCTTCCTATTGACAACTTTCTGGCAGAGGGCAGCAGATGTTCCTCAAGAATTTGACGGTATTTTGCCACGTCCATTTTTCCTTCTATCCTGACAAGAGCTCCAGTCCCTGCTGCAGAGAAACACCCCCAGAACAGGAGATCACCACCTCCATGCTTTACTGTAGAAATGCTGTTATTTGGATGGTGAGCTGTACTGGATTTCTATCAGGCATATCGTCTCGTCTTGAGGCCAATAATTCAATTTTAGTCTCATCTGCCTCAGAATCGTCAAGGTGTGTTTTGGCAAAGCTCAGACGTGACTGCATGTGGCCTTTCTTGCGGAGTGGATTTTTTCTTGCAACCCTTCCATACAAGCCACATTTGTGATATGTGTTGTTTCACCTGCATGCAATTATCACTCTGCTGTAGGCCTCTTGGTCACCTCTCTGACCAGTTTCCTCCCGGCTCTTTTATCCAGTCTGGAGTGACGTCCTGATCCAGGGAAGGTTGTACCAAATACCTTCCACTTCTTAATAATAGACTTAACTTTGCTTCTAGGCATTGATGAAACCTTTGAATTATTATTTTTTGTATCGATCTCCTGACTTGTGCCTGTTCACAACTTTGTCTCTCAGCTCTTCTGACAGTTGGGTTCTCTTGTTGCTTATCTTTTAAATGATTTGGGGAGACAGGTGACAAGAAAAGAAAGAAAGAAAGAAGACGACGAGAGGGAAAAAAAAGGAGGCTCTAATTTCACTTCAGATGAAATTATTTAGTATATCCAGCAGGAGGCAGTATAATCCTGCTTACAGTAGATCACCAAAAAACATTGTTCAAATAACATCTTCATGAAAATATTCTTTAAGCAGACAGAATGATTGACTAAATTTAGCAACTGATAAACTCACTTCATCAGCAATATGAGGATTTAATATAAGAACAATCAAATGATTTGCTGTTTATTTTCAAAGCCAATGTTATTTTATTTTTTAAAGAAAACGTTAAACTAGCCTATAATGAAAAAGGAAGCATACAAATCATTTCAAATGTGAAAACCATGTATTATTTATAAAGCAAGTATTTTCAGCTGGGTAAGAATAAAAGTAACCTAAACATGGGACTTCTGGATTGCCATCTCGTCTTTATCCACCACACAAAAACATTTCCATACCTCTTTAATTGATTTGCACTGACCCATCTCAGGCAATGATGAGGTTCTTACCACTGGCTGCCTTCAACACAGTGCTGCTTTCTGTGCATTTCTCAAGCCATGAAAAAGTGTTTTCTCAAAGCGACAGATCAGCATGTTCAGCAAAACTAATCCAATCTCACCAAACTGACCATGCTAGCACCAGCCTCAGTTTCCATTACAGAGAAAGAGCATTACTAATCCACCAAAAAGGGGTCCGCAAAAACACAGTCTCGACTTTGGCTAAAGCGGATTGGTTAACAGCCCTTCAGAGTATGCTGGCAGGAGACAGGGAATATAAACACTGCTGAAATGTGGTGTTTTTTTGTGCCACAGAGGAATCAGACTATGAATTTCTTACCTAAAGGTGTAAAGTTGTATTAAACTGAAAAAAGAGGAAGCAATAATAATAAAAAAAGGACATTTTCTTACCTGACTGGAGAATGATGATAAACTGAGTGATCGTTTCTCAGACCAAACCATTTAATACCAGGCAACATAGTTTATTGTGCTGAAAGTACTGTGCATACTGGATACCCCTAATTAAAATATTTTTGTGTTTGATTTAGTTTTCCTTTGAATTTGGCAATAAAACATTTAGAACCATTAGCATGTTTTTCAATCTATAAAAATGCAGAGTATGAGCAGCCTGTATCTGTATGCATCACAAAGTCTGACCATTTCCGTTATTGGTTATATAAACATTCAGGTTCCTGTGGAAACAGCTTTAAAATACAAGTACAGCCCCCTGCAGAGCGGTGAATGAAGCACAGAGTGCAGTTTGAGTTATGAGCCTTTCACAAACAGGAGATAAAAGCAGACTGGCTGCTCAGCCAGCTGAGAATCCTCAATTAATTAAACACTTCCCAGTGATTATGCCCCCTGATAGAACTTATCTCCAGAGTCAGGGCTGCACCCACCTAATGGGCTGTTACATCAAAACACAAACACAATGTGATGCATTTCACTTCATATACGTTGGGGTTATATACTGTAAAAAATGGCACATTAATTAATTAATTTAACTGTAAATTTCAGTTTGACCCAAAGGAGAGTTGATTTCTCTGCCTCTCAGGAACGCAAATAAGCTAAAATGAAGATGAATGAAAAAAGAAACTGTAGTTTCTAACCTTTTGATAAATATTAGATTTTTCACATTTTTATATATTTATGCACTGATGTTCAAACCTTAGAGTTCAGCAACCTTTTTTTTTTTATTCAGCAAGGATGCATTAAAATGATCAAAAGTAAAGATGTTCATAATTTTACAAAAAATATGTATTTCAAATAAAAAATGTTCTTTTGAAATGTTTGTCAACGTTTTCTACACTGATAAAAAAATTAATGTTTCTTAAGCCGCAAATCAGCATATTAGAATGGTTTCTGGGGTGTGACAAGACTGAAGTGATGGCTATGGTTATTTAAACTGTAATAATATTTCTCAATATTACCGTTTGATCAAATAAATGCAGCCTTGGTGAGAGCCTTTATTATTATTATTATTACTATTATTAAAGCCTCTTTTCAAAAACATTAAAACAAATTCTACCCATCCCTATATTTCGGAAAAAAAAAAAAATTATAAATATTTGTTGCTTTGTGTTTAACAATTGTGGCTAGATTTTTATTTAATTAATTTATTTTATTTGCCAAGACTCTGATGTATGTTTATACAGAAATCAACATCCATGAGATATATTCACTAGAGTAAAAGGTGTGAAAACTAGCCCCAGTCTTTCATATTTCCACTGGATAAAACATTGCAGATCAGGTTTGCAATGCAAACTGAAACTGGAGTGCGAAGACATGGAGCAAATACAATTCCATCACTAGTGCCACAGAAAGCACTTCACTCATCACTTCATTCACCACAAAAATCAACACTGTTGCCTACATGGCATCATCATAGAATACCACGTTTTCCAGGTTTTTCCTATTCACAATATCAATTTGTGCCTGTTCTCAGGTGTATGGAGTCCTTTACACACTGACAGACTGACTTTTATTGAGGAGTAATTGGACCTGATTGCACAGATACTATTTAAACTGAACAGAGCTGGACGGTGACATCACTGAATTCAAATGATGAGTCTTTAACTGAAAAATGAGTGTTTAATATTGTCCTTTTGCATTATCGACACACTATTTTCCTGTTTAACACTGTAAAGCTGCTTTGACACAATCTGTGTTGTATAAAGCGCTATATAAATAAAGGTGACTTGTCTTGACTTGATTTCCTCTGGATAATATTGATGATCCCGCCGACTTCATATTGGCATGATCACTTTAAATCAGTAACACCTCATACACAAATGTCTGAAAGAATGCATGCGTCTGTGGTTCAAGGGTAAAGTTATTATGTCATGCCTTCAGGAGGTTTGTCACTCTCTGACAGATTACAGCTTGTCTAACAAAGGAAAGCTGCCCACGCTGCTTTGTCTTCTTGTGTTTCATTAGCTCTGTATATGTGGCCATGAAAATCATCTTGTCACTTAGCATTAACGAAAGGTAACCCTGTGCATGCACTGAAATATACTGTATGACTTCTGGAGGTAAAACTAGCAAAAAGAGCACAAAAGCATCCATCATGCTCAGATTTCAGAGGATGTTGTTTTACTAACACAATGCAGGCTGCATGTTAAACAAATACAGTATATCATATCTGACTACACAGTGAACAGATATTGTAGTATTCATCTGGCATTGACGATATAGCTAGTGTATCTTATGTTTGATATACTGTGCATCTGTATGCTGTGGTTTTATACATACAGGCTTGTTTGATACCATTAACAACTTTATCTAACCTTGTTTACCTGAAATGAAGTATATTACAGCAATCTGTATTACAAATAACATCGTTTTATGCATTCTGCTTCATGAAACCATATAAAGACTTGTCCAAAAGTAACATGACTGATGACTGAAGTATTTGTAGTTGTAAACTGGTTCATTGTCAAAGCTGAAAATGATTCAAGCATCTGTCGCAGGGCAATAAATCACACACAAACAGAAGCATGAAAGCTAATGGCTCTGTAGCACTGGAGTATGTTCATTTGACTTAAAAGTCTCCTGGGCCTCGAATGTTTTTCTGACATTATGAAATGTTCCCATATTGCAAATTGAAAACTTTCCAGTTGAATTCTTAGTGCTGACATTCAAAATGAAACTGCATATTTTTCAAAAGTTACGCATGATTACACAATCGCAAATTTTCTTATGCCCATAATAAGAATTAAATGCTTTGTGGAAATTATTTTGACCACGTAACCAGGTATGTGAAACCTGTTTCTGTCTCAGAGTAAAATGAAAAATGTGAAACTGTTAGACATAAAAAAAATTTATATTTCAAAACTGTTGAAGCATGGTCGCGCACAAGAGTGGTTAGGTGTTCCCTTTCGGTCCGCCCTTTTCTATCAGGTGGACCCCCGGGACCCCCCAGCCATGATTGTGCCCTCATCACGCCACTTCTCCAACAAAAAAAAAAACAAAGACCAAAAAAACTATCTTTCTCCCCTGCCCCTCCGGAGGTCTGTGCACACCACTGCAGTGAGATATAGTCAAAATAATGAGAAACAAAGTCACAATTGTGAGAAATGTAGTCTCATTGTGAGATAACTGTGAGATACAGTCTAACAATTATGAGACATTTTAAATTATTTTTTTTATTTGAGAGAGCACTGGCTTCCACAGGTACAGTATGTCTAGATGGCAGACAAAAATGTAAACATTTAAAATAAAATAAAATATCAACAAATTCTTCTTCCTTACAAATGGAGACTAAACACAAATCTTCTTCAATGCTAATCCAGGGCTTGGGAACTCTAAGCTGATCAGAAGGACGACCACCTGGACTTGTTGCGAAATCCAGTTAAGGTAAAAGCGTTAAGCCTCAAGGAAAAAGTGTTTTTGAAGGCTAAAGACCCCCCCACAGCTCCAGGCAGGAATTAGATGCAGTTTATTGGGTTACACTTTACTTGAAGGGGTGTGCATAAGACTGACATGACACCTTCATAATCAAGACATGACACCTGTCATGAATATGAAGGTTTTTTATGCATGTTTATGACAACTGTCATTAAGTGTCATTCGCTCAGTTATGTAATTTTTAATGCAAAGATGACATTGTTTGAGATGTCTTTGTTATGGGCTATGGTTAGGGGTAAGGGCACGGGTAGGGTTAGGTCAAATAATATCATATTTGCATTAAAAATGACATAACCGAGCGAATTACACTTACAGTTGTCATAAACATGCATAAAACCTCTTTCATATTCATGACATGTGTCATGTCACGATTATGAAGGTGTCATGTCTATGCACACCCCTTCAAGTAAAGTGTTACCGTTTATTGGAACAATGTCATGTCACATTAATGAGTAAACTAGGCAGTGCTACAGGGACTGGTGATCTTGCTAGTTGCTGCGGTGGTAATCTAGCCTCTGTAAGCTTCTGTCAAATGTCACACAGTCTCAGGTTGACACCATTTTTGCCTCCACAGTGTCTCTGAGGGAAAGGGAGAAGTAAGGTGAAATGTGACACTTCTGCATAGGCGGAGGATGAACCAACTCCAGGGTAAGGCTAAAATCGTGGTAATTTTCGTGAAACTGATTAACGCACTCAGACACCCATCTTTTGTTAAGCAGTACCTGTGGAAGAGCGCCAGTTTTACCCTTTGAAAATAAAAAAATAACAAGGTAATTGAGACTCCTTATTTTCACACAATGCGACTTTTTTTTTTCCCTTCACAGTTCAACTTTTCTTTTCTCGAATTGTTGCATAGTATAAACACGCAATTGCGAGTTATAAAATTCGATTCTTACTACTGCGAGTTAATATCATACAATTCTGAGAAAAATTCAAATTGCGAGATAAAAGTTGCATTACTTACTGTATATTATATATATATATATTATCTATATATATATATATATAGAATATACATCTTTATATATAGGCTATATATAATTCAACGGGTTTCCATTAGTAGGCTACCAGTTACGTGTCATGTCACAAAATACTTTAATACAACTGAACTTGTATAACATGATCATAATTTAATAAAAACATTAAAAATGACTAATTATAATGTTTTCATTTCCACGGTTATTCAAACATTGAATAAATTATATAGGCTACAGGAAACGGACAATAACATTTTGCCTATACTATCAAAGAATATTTTCATGACTTAAGTCAAGAGTTTAAGCACTCTCAAAAAACTCCCGTTATTATCAATGAAGCTGTCTACAGCGTGAAATGAATCTCTTACTCACATTGCACGTACATGAGTTTAAAATTTAAGAAGAAAAGAAAGAAAGACAGAAAATGTAAGAATATTTTAAAAACAAAATCAAGAAAATTCAATTAGCGATTGATTGAGTTTTTCAGACCCGAATGGAGAGGCACCACATGTTCTGATTATTCAGCTGTTTTGTTCACAGAGATATGAAACATCATTTAAATAAAGCACTAGAGTGAAGAGACTCCCAGTGTCATTGTCCATCCAGTGTGTCATCCAGATAAATGCAAGATTAAGCATGAATTGCATAATGGAAAAAGTGTTTGATGTTTACTTCTAAACTTTATATACTTCAGCTCAGCTTACATATCACCATAATTTAAATTATGCACTGTCAACAATATTCTTTCCTCATTCAGATAAATAGCAAATATGTATGCATTAAAAATGGACCTTTCATGCCCTGTGTTTAATTCAAAAGCTGCTCCATCAGTTTAGGTGATCTTGCAAAAAGACTATGAGAATAAAGTATGTGGTTTCGATCTACAAGTGATGGACTGCTTCTTTGTTTTTGCACTGTAAGTTGGATGAGTTTAAATCTTTTTTATTATAAGTATACATATACATATATGTATGTACAGTAGGGGCTAGTTTTTATTTATATTGTGAAAAAATGGTCTCTGCATTAATGACGGTTATAGAGGAAGGGGTTGATAATAATGAAAGTCATTTCAGAGACAGAGCAAGTTACATTTTAATCATATTTCAAATATATTTTTCCAGAAATAACACACATAGATGCATTATGAGACCAGGAACATGTATTAAGAAAGTAAATTAGGTCAAGTTTGACTTCAAATACCATGAAAGTGAAAGGCTAGAAATATATTAGAAATATATGACAGAATTAAATCAGAATCAGACTCTAGATTTTTTTCTTAAAGACAAAATTTAAGAAGAAAAGAAAGTGTAAGAAGAGTTTAAAAACGGAATCAACATAACGAAACCTAAGGCCGAAAAGGGATGAAAATAATAACGCAAAGCCTTCTGAGTGTAAAAACACATTTTCAGAAGTGAACCTCGACTTGCGATTTTGTAATTGCTTTTGTCTTAGTTCAATGAGTGATGCACTTATAACAAACTCATTAATTGCAACAGAGACCTGCACAATCGAACATTAGGAACATATTGCATCACAGATATTCACAGACACGAAGAGCTTAATTACCAACATGATTTCAGATAAATTAAGCTACTCATTTTCTATTAGGCTCTGTCAGAAAATACGACACTAACAGCACATCAAGTTTGTTATTAACCTTATCAGTGTCCTTGGTCCTGACTGCTGGCCGTGTGCACAGAAACTATGATTAAACCGCAGCCTCTTCAACACAAGATAAGCCAGAACATATAATGAATCTCAATGCTTCAAAACAGTGAAAGTAATACTCATATTATATTTATTAATCTTTAACTATTTTAAGACATTACACGGATATTAGTTAGTGGCTTAATGAGTGGCTACGTATGTCGTTTCTGTGGCTGGCACAGAAATAAAAAGGAGAATATTGTATCAGTTTGGTTCTTTGTCATTGTCCTCCAGTGACTAAAGATGTATGGACAGAGACTTAAGGAAAGTGTCTATCAGTGCAGGGTGGAAAGCGCACCTCAGGAAGCTCCTCCAGTTGTTCTGATAGGGAGGCTTTCATCCGTCATTGTCTGGAGGTTCTACAGACAGGAACTAAAGTTAGCGGAGGTATTTAGGTTTATTGTATTTCAAGGGGCAGTAACTCCTGAAAGGTTCCACAGGAGAACCTCTATATGAGAGGTAAAAAGTGACGTGACATGTGGCCAAGTATGGTTACCCATACTAGGAATTAGTGCTCTGCATTTAACCCATCCTAAGTGCACACACACAGCAGTGAACACACACACCGTGAACACACACCCGGAGCAGTGGGCAGCCATTTATGCTGCGGCGCCCGGGGAGCAGTTGGGGGTTCGGTGCCTTGCTCAAAGGCACCTCAGTCGTGGTATTGAAGGTGGAAGAGAGCGCTGTACATTCACTCCCCCCACCTACAATCCCTGCTGGGACTCGAACCATTGGGTTACGAGTCCGACTCTCTAACCATTAGGCCACGACTTCCCCACATGGGTGTTTAGGGGAGAGAAAATAAAAGCCATATGTTCTTTAGACAGAAATACATTGGAAGCGCTTTGAAGAAAACGCACGTGGCTCCGGATGGAAATGAATAATGGCCTTCCTAATTAGCAGACAGTTCTAGATGACAAAAGACATCATGAAAAAAATTATTACTTTAGTTTTAGATTACAGTGAAATAACAGAACAGCTGGCAGGGCCATTAACAGCTTAGCTGTTATGAATTAGAAAACAGGCACTGTAGTAACTGGCTAATTATAATGATAATAGTTACATTGAGAGAAGAAAGACATTGGATTTAATGTGTGCCATTGTTATCATTTAATACCGCACAATAAAGTGTGAAATCGTGTAAAAAACAAAAGGAGGGGAGTAATGAAATTATTTTTAGTTATAAACGCATTATGAGTCATTCATGCATGTAATTGTTTTTGGCTTTATTCTACATTATGTGACTACAGATTATGTCAGCGTGCTAATATAACCCTGAAACTTCATTACTTCAGACACATGAACACAGAGGTGAAGCGCCCCTAGGTAAAGGAGGGGTGTGCAGAACATCCAAATGTAAACGGATCCCCTTGTGTGTTCTTAAAAGTGTAATTTTGAACTTCAAATTAGGTGAGATGTGGCCAGCATACTAAAGTCCAATGTAGACGCTACTAGTTTTCTGGAAGAGGTAAGAAAAATTCCTGTTTAACACATGTAATTTGCAGATTCAAATGGTTCCCCTATAGAAGTCTGTTTCCACTACGGAATAAAAACAAAATTGTGACTTTTTATTCCACAGTTTGGACTTTTTCCTGGAATTCTGAGATGTAAACGTTTTTCTTTGAATTCTGAGTTCATACAATTCAGTTTTTTTTCTGCCACAAAATAAAAAATAGAGGTAATTGCGACGTTTTATATCACAATACTGTTTTTCCCATAATTTTGAGTTTCTCTTACACTTCAGACTTTTTTCTTGCAATTCTGAGTTTATATCTAGGAATTCTGACTTTTTATTTTGCAATTCTGAGAATTCAGAGAAAAAAATCTGAACTGTGAGACAACATTTTCATAAAGAGAAAAAGTCTGAATTGTGGGATAAAAAGACACAATTACCTTTTTAATTTTTTTATCCTGTGGCACAAACAGACTTCTATACTAACCTGATCTAACATTTGTGCACTAATCATTCAGCTTTCAATATGGATGTCATCCGATGAGAAAAGTAATATCATTTTATAAAATTAAGGTGAGTTAAATCATGGAAAATTTCTAAGACTTGCCGTTTTAGAATCAGCATCAGGAAAGACACATGTATAGATTTATCTGCTCAGTTACATGGGTTTATTATAAAAAAAAACAATTTTATAAAGTTCTAAGAGCTTAAATAATTTGTTCAGAAAACTAGTCCCGTCCGAATAGGACTATAGAAGTACTTTTGCAATTATTACTTGGAAGGACTTTTAAACTTAAAAGTTTCACATTACATCAACTAAAGCAATCATTAGGGATTGATTGAGTTTTTCAGACCCGAATGGAGAGGCACCACATGTTCTGATTATTCAGCTGTTTTGTTCACAGCGATATGAAAAATCATTTAAATAAAGCACTAGAGTGAAGAGATTCCCAGCGTCATTGTCCATCCCACGTGGAAGTGATTAATGCATGATTAATTGCTCTAGAATAGATTATCACTCTAATACTAGATGCATAAACAAATAAAAATATAATGTGGCCATCAAGCAGCTCTTTGCACTGATGATCACACATGAAAAAAACATCAACTCCCTAACAGATGGTGTGATAAAGCCACTTGACAGTAGACAGTTTCTTTCCCTTGCCATTAGAACTCTCAAAACAACATCTTGATGCATCATTAGAAAATATATTTGACTTCTGATGACCATAGATATTTGTTCATTTGCATTTGTGCAGTTAGTCCCCAGAGTTCAAAGGCTTCTCTACAACAAAATTTCTGATCAGGGCTGCTATTTTTTTTTCTGCTTCCTCTGAGGTCGGAAAGAAAGGAAGTAATGAAGTGTGTCACTGTCTGTGGGCATAAAAATACTAGCATATATCTTTTGTATGAAGTGGCAGATGCATAAATGGAAGTTCACAGAATTTTTTCTTGAGTGAATTTAGGTGTTGCATACTATTGTTTGGAAAGAGTGTAGCACCTTCATGAGAGACAGATAGTGTGTCTTCATCATAATTTATTGGCTCCTTCACCTTGGATGAAAGGCCTGCATGCAATAATGGTCATGTAAAAGCTTCCGCTGGACTGACAGATAATCTTTTGCATGTTCCTGTCAACAGTGAAAGTGCAATCAATTGTAAGACATTATTCCACATTAGCTGTCATTTTATCATCATGCATTACGTTTCATGTCAAACGTGAAGTGAGAAATGCTGGCTATTTTTACACTGAATCACATTAGCCTCGTGAAGTAACTCATATTTGAAAAACAAACCGATTTAGCTATCATATATCCATGGGGCAACAATTTTAATAAGCATGAAGTAATTAGTGTACTTTCAGTATTCATTAGTATGAGAAGTTTTAACCATACAAAATCTATTTCATATTAACATATTAAAAAATGTTGATTTTGCATTATATAATGATTCACAAATACACTAGCTAATGTCAGAGATTTCTACTACAGTGTCTCAACTTCTGTATTATTTGTACAAAATTCTTCATGAGAGGCAGAACTTCAAAAGATAATATCATTTGTTCACTTAAACTGCCTAACAAGATTCATCTGCGAGAATAGATGAGTCACTTAAGCCCGGGATACACTGCACGATTTTTGGCTGTCCCAGACGAAAGATTGCCATCGTGAAGCAATCGTGGCGATTTCTGTGATCGTGGCTCTTAATCACTGGTCCTATGTCGTACAGTGAGAGAGGTTCAAAGACGGGCGTTTTCCCGGTCTTGCGACCAAAGATAGCCTACGATAGTTTTCTGACAGTGTCAGAAATTCAGCATGATCAACGCACAGTGTGTTTGCAGTTACGACCACGTTTACTGACCAAACAGTAAAAATGCGACATGAAATCAATGCGACATGGGGATAAAACATAAAACTGCTTATCTCAAGCTCTTATTCCTGACTTTGCAGTCCGCTCCCACTTTTTTTCAGCACACATAAAAACTACAACTGTCAAAGTGTGATTCATTATGCTCTTTTTGTTTACCACTAGCGCATGCTAATGATGTTTTATTCTTCTATAGAAACATGCGTCGTAGCCTACAAGTCAATAGGTATCATCATCGTACAGTCTACACATATGTCATAGTCAAGTTTATTAGATCCATGTCGCACAGTGTGACCAGCAATGATCTTATAGGATTGCTAAAATCGTGCAGTGTATCCTGGGGCTTTAACACATGTCACTGCAAAAACAACAGCAAAACAGCACCTAGAATTGATCAAAAACCTTTATCCCCTGCCATACACCGATGTGGAAGCATTACATCAGTCTCTTCTGATGAAAAATACACGAGAATGCACCATATCTAGCCCAGACCAAGTCCTAAAAGAGAGAAAAAGATCAAAGACAGCTGACAGAACTTGTCCTCTGTGATAGAGTTGGAAAGACTGTAGGAGAAACTCCCCTGCTCTATAAGGCGATGATCATTTAGCAATACTGTTTGTCACCACATACTCACATTCCACAGCAGTCTGATAACAACTTTAACAATATTTTACTAGCAATACTCCAATTATGACATCACAATAGATTTGGCTTCTTTCAGTACGTTCTCCTTGCTATTTATAAACTATCAATCTGTCAGTCACAAATTAAACCACTACCCCAATAATCATTCATAAAAGTAGTCAAGTCAGTTTAGACACGAGGTCACAGGTATGCACAATTCTGCTAATATTCAGAAAAAACAGCATGATTTTGAGTGCAATATTGCTTTAAAGGTCAATGAACACAAAGTTATTGTCTAATAACTTACATTTTAGCCACAGCATTGCTAGTTACTTTGTATGTTTTTGCTCCAACAACATAGATTGCTCCAAACACAGACACAACAGAGCCTTTTGCATGTTTTCTAGCAATACAGTAGGGGTGTTTCATTCCAGCATTTTTTTTAACAAATCCATATAACAGAGTAAATGATTCAATGACTCACTCATAATGACTTTGCTACCTTGTGTAACGGTGTAACCTGTAGATAGAATCACTGAAAAATCACCTAGACTAACACACAGACTGACAGTCTGTCTGCTACACACAAGCGGAGTGATACAAACAGTGAAAACTGCCTGTGCTTTTGCACTGAACTAACTGTTGTCATTGCTATTTCTCTCCTGTGTGGTAGAAAATTGAGCCACAGTGCATAACACAAGACATGATGTTAAGTGTAGGTCTTTACAAGCCAAACACGTAGTTTTTATAGCAAAATAAACCCATACAGGTTGATCAGAACTGTGATGCAAACTGGTACTTTCGATTATGCTGCTATAATCACATGGCTAATGAAAAAGTAAATAAATGAACATGAAATATTGATTTGAACTGAATTCAGTCTGATTATGTAAAAGGAAAGAAACCACAGAGTGATACATGGAACCAAGTGTATGATTTTGGTTGTCAAGAAAAACAATGAAATATAAAGTTCAGTGGTCACTATACAAACATATTTAAACACTGAATGATGCAACTGATCAATCAGAATCATGTCTTTAAGAGAGCCATAATAGACATTGTTGTACACTGGATTAAAACAAATCAGCATGCAAATATGTAGAAATCAACAAAACAAGTTGAAATTGCTAATCTAAATCTGAAAACATTTATCTGCAGTCCACACGTTGTCCTCAAACTTCTTTAGATCCTAAATGCATTGGTTTTTGTTTGCAGGTTAGCCTGAATAAATCATATCGATTTTTACTAAGCTTGCATTTCTTTCACCATAACAGAATAAAAAATAACCCACTTCATTCAATTTCATTCACAGTCAAATCATGTATGTATGTTTACTGTCATCTTAGTGCTGAGTTGATACAACCGAGGGAAGGCATGGCTGAGCCCACAAATCCATCTTCATGCCGCATGCGGCATATCATCTCTGACTGAGCTCGTGCAGAGTTGTGCTCCATTCTAAATGGAACGAAGTCAGGCGAATATGATGGTCCATTAGGAGTGGTTAGGTTGGGCAGCGCGTCAGACTGTAGCAGGTGACAGGGTGATGAATAGCTTTCAGCAGGAGTCAGGTCGTATAGATGGTAGAGAGAGCAAGGCTGTGGAAATAGAGAAAACCGTAGGTTAAGCCCCAGTGCCCGTGTGAGTCTCCATTTGGCACAGCAGCTGGGGCATTCACCACCGGAGTCCAGAAGTCAGCAGCGGAATCCAGGGTTTCGGTGACTCCAAATGCACTGAACTATATTGTTATTCCTCAACAGGAGCACACAGGCTATGCAAAGCTTTTAAATTTGTACTCTTTTAAGAGACGATAATACTAGGGTGTATGATTCATGACTGACTTGTTGAATATCGTATGACAATGGATCCTCTGCAGTGAATGGGTGCCGTCAGAATGAAAGTCCGAAACAGCTGATAAAAACGTCACAATGATACTCAACATGACTGCATAATATTGCTTTCTCCAGTGAAAAAAGTCAGCTCGTCAGAATCAGGAGAGAAAAATTGATATTTTAAGCACCGTTTACCAGAGACAAATGAAATATATCACTGGAACTTGATGCATGGGAAGAATAGCACTTGTTGTCTTAAAATAAATGACAACAACACACTCATCACATGAACACTAATGAGACTGTTACGACCTCTAGGGGTAAGCCGTAACAGAAAAAGGATAATATACACACCAGAGAGATGCCAAATAAACAACTTTATTTGCTTTACACCGGAGTATCTCAGGTAGACAAGGCCAAACATAACAAAATGAAACAGACTTTTCTTTGACAACTAAATAACCTCAAACAGAAATAAAAGCAAAATACAGACCAACTTCCCTACCTCCCTCAACCAAAAACAAAGTGAAAAAAAGATACCTAAATAAAGTGGCGTCTAACCCCTTACGTCCCTTACTTTGGCAAACTAGTATTTACAAGAATATTTTCAAAGTTATTTACAAAGTTTCCGGGCGTACACACAGCAGAATCAGAATCCAAATCATAGTCAAGACAAGCAATGTTTCAGATAAACCAGGGTTTCAGAATTTGATCTTACAATAATAAACACTAAACAGATTCAATACACTCAGAATATCTCTCTCTCTCTCCGGTACCACACCTTTTCACAACCCTACAACCAACGACAGCGATACATACAATAGCAAGAAACAGTAAATCAGAACGTTAGCGCAACACAACAGTATGAAGACAACGAGGCTCAAAAGGCCCCTGATGAGGGTTTGGGGTGGTCCTTATATCAGGGTAGGGTGTCACCATCACCAATCACCACCTCCCGCTGGTTAACAGAGGCCACACCCATCTGGAACACAAACATGTCGACACGCGAGCAGAGAGATCGAATACACACAAAACCAGTACACAGATGCATAGACTATCTTAAAGGACATAACAAGATTAAAGACACTCATACAATACCTCCAAGAGCCTCTCACAGACTGATAATTAGGAACAAACTCTCCTGATGCCAGTAAAAGTGACAAAACTCAACATCGGTACACAAACTCATATGCAACCACATGAATTATTCAAACACCCAATGCATGGGACTAAATCAGAAAACCAAAGAACCTAAAAATATGTAAAGCAAAAGCAAAAACAATAATCCAGTAAATCTTTGTATTTTTAGCATTGCTTACTCAATCTAACATTCATTTTTAGAGTGTATTTTCTACACACAAGCATTGCAGAAAGTCCCCTTTCTAAAAATGTTGCCCAAGTGCATTGATTCATTTACAAAACAATAAGATGAGTGATTTGTAGCGAGTGATTAGTAAGGACTGTGTGCACTAGAACATCGCTCAGTTGGCATGACAGCTGTGAGCGAAGAGCTGGCAGTCGAGGGGCATGCCTTGTGATGTGATTACTTAACAGATCCCCACCGTTGCTTGTTAAATTGCGCATGACTAATAGACCTGTTCAAGGACAAGTTTGTGTTGACATGTTTGATGAAGTACATGCTTCAGGCCTGATGGCTTAGGCTTATGGTCACCTATTTCCAAGTTAATCAGAGTTTATAAGAATGCAACTCTCCTGAAGAGGGGGAAGGAGATGCTGTTGGTCAAGACACTTCGAAGCTTATGATTGAAACAGGGCCTTAAATTAACTCCATTGTTTTGACTCACTGCATCTGTTTGTCCTTTTATGTACACAGATTTAATTTGTAATGCCAGCTTTACCTTGTCACCTCAATCTGTTTCATATTTAGGAACTTATTAATCTACACTTAAAACCCGACTTCACTGTAAATCATTTTTGATTAATAACCTAAACACAAACACATATTTTGTAATCAAGCTTGAAAAGTTAATTTTGTGTTATACAATGATTTCCTTGTATTTGCAAGTAACAACTCATAAATCATGCTATGTGCGAAGTTAATATCTCATCAGAGTCACTGTTGACAATGTAGATTTATTTTCTGGCCATCATGCACCCAACGATGCTTTATTTTGTTACACTGTTGTAGTTGAACAAATTAGAGAAGTAGTATTTGTGCATACAGTGAATACAGAATGGAGTAAATTGTGTCCATAATATCCAAAAGTGTCCCAATGAAAGTTTTGTAAGTGATCTCCAATGTAAAAGACGCTCATAATGGATGATTTGAGTGATGAGTGTAAAGAAGAATTCAAATGAGCTGAAAGAAACTTTAACTTTAAATACAAAGACAGTTGGCTTGACAAACCTTATTCAAAAGTTAATTTGTTTTTTTAAATATTCAAATTTGAAGGTTTTATAGACCTGGATGGATGAATCAATGGATGGATGGGATGGATGGATAGATATGACAGTGGATGGACACTCATAATGGATGAGTTGAATGTAGAACATAAGGAAGTAGAACTAAAATGTATTGAACTTCAAAGAAACTCATTTTTAACCATAAAAGAAAAGACAGCTTGTTGGCTTAACAAAATTGATTTGAAAGTTTAAAAATTTGTTTAAAAAGTCTTCAAGTTTGATGGATGGATGGATAGATATATAGATTCATTCTAATTCAAATATTGATTCATATTTACAATTGAATTGAAAGGAAGCCAGTCCTTTAATTTTGGATTTTGCCCTATACTCTGGACAAAATCCCAGAAATATCATCCCAGGTACATTTGTGGTGAACACATTACACTGAATGACATTCTTTAAACAGGCAAGATGTTTAGAATAATTCCAATGGTGAATCATTCAGAAAGATGCCATACAAAATTTCCCATTCCTGGGTGGGTACACTCTTAAAAATAAAGGTGCTTCATGATGCCATAGAAGAACCTTTTTGTCTAAATGGTTCCAGAAAGAACCTTTAACATCTGAAGAACCTTTCTGTTTCACAAAAGGTTCTTTGTGGTGAAAGAAGGTTCTTCAGATTATAAAAAGGTAAGAAAGAGATGGTTCTTTAAAGAACTTTTGACTGAATGGTTCTTCATGGAACCAAAAATGGTTCTTCTATGGCATTGCTTGAAGAACCTTTTGAAGCACCTTTATTTTTAAGAGTGTAGAAAGAGAGTCACCTTCCTTACCTAAGAGGCGGCAGCAATGGCAGCTGCAGTCAGCAAGATTAAATGATAGATTGACCACAAATCAATGGCAAACTGGTTCTTTTTAGACCCCCAGATAAATCTTCTCTAATCTGTGCTGTGCAGGTGTGCCACACATACCAGGCACTGAGTCCAACCAACCTCCCAAGAGTTCACAATAAATTAAATACTAGAAAGCCCAACAGCTATATTCGATGGCGTCTTGTATTAAAGCTCAGAATTAAAACCGTCTAGTCCATATCTCTACACATTGGGTGGGGGCAGTAGTTTGAAAGTTTCTGAAATAAGTGGCAGTGTATGATGCTTTTACTAGTGTTATGAAAATCACATTAATTAATCCCTGAGTGTGACTAATCTGAGGACGATCCGTGCTGTCTAAATGTCAACTAGAATTAAACCTATAATAAACATAAATGGTTTCTATCCATGCCAAAGTATCTTTCTTTTTGAACTGAGCCATGATCAAGTTTTTCTCTATTAAAGATAAGTGTAATCTATTGCATGCATCATTCCTTTCCTATTGAATGGTTTGAGTCATGATTCAGTCCATGATGGAGTCTTCAAAACATCTATTTTTATATGTATGCTGCTACTTTATTTCTGCGTCTGTATTGATTGTATATCTTAGCTCATCAGGGTTTAAATCTTAAAATATCACACAAATCTATGGATTACAATACATAACGTCTTATTGAAATGATACATTTAAAGAGCCATTTGACCAAATCCTTGTTCTAAAACCCACAAGCATGGAACACTGCTGAAAACGCCCTTTGGTGAAAAACAATTCAGTCTATTTATGACTATATACAAACCCGATTCCAAAAAAGTTGGGACACTGTACAAATTGTGAATAAAAACAGAATGCAATGATGTGGAAGTTTCAAATTTCAATATTTTATTCAGAATACAACATAGATGACATATCAAATGTTTAAACTGAGAAAATTTATAATTTTAAGGGAAAAATAAGTTGATTTTAAATTTCATGGCATCAACACATCTCAAAAAAGTTGGGACAAGGCCATGTTTACCACTGTGTGGCATCCCCTCTTCTTTTTATAACAGTCTGCAAACGTCTGGGGACTGAGGAGACAAGTTGCTCAAGTTTAGGAATAGGAATGTTGTCCCATTCTTGTCTAATACAGGCTTCTAGTTGCTCAACTGTCTTAGGTCTTCTTTGTCGCATCTTCCTCATTATGATGCGCCAAATTTTTTTCTATGGGTGAAAGATCTGGATTGCAGGCTGGCCATTTCAGTACCCGGTTCCTTCTTCTACGCAGCCATGATGTTTTAATTGATGGAGTATGTGGTCTGGCTTTGTCATGTTGGAAAATGCAAGGTCTTTCCTGAAAGAGACGACGTCTGGATGGGGGCATGTGTTGTTCTAGATCTTGGATATACCTTTCAGCATTGATGTTGCCTTTCCAGATGTGTAAGCTGCCCGTGCCACATGTACTCATGCAACCCCATGCCATCAGAGATGCAGGTTTCTGAACTGAGTGCTGATAACAACTTTGGTTGTCCTTGTCCTCTTTAGTCCGGGTGACATGGTGTCCCAGTTTTCCAAAAATAACTTTAAATTTTGATTCGTCTGACCACAGAATGGTTTTCCACTTTGCCACAGTCATTTTTAAATGAGCCTTGGCCCAGAGAAAAAGCCTGCGCTTCTGGATCATGTTTAGATATGGCTCTTTTTTGACCTATAGAGTTTTAGCCGGCAAAGGCGAATGGCACGGTGGATTGTGTTCACTGACAATGTTTTCTGGAAGTATTTCTGAGCCCATGTTGTGATTTCCATTAGAGTAGCATTCTTGTATGTGATGCAGTGCCGTCTAAGGTCCCGAAGATCACGGGCATCCAGTATGGTTTTTCCGGCCTTGACCCTTACGCACAGATATTGTTCCAGATTATCTGAACCTTTGGATGATATTATGCACTGTAGATGATGATAACTTCAGACTCTTTGCAATTTTTTTCTGAGAAACTCCTTTCTGATATTGCTACACTATTTTTGCCGCAGCATTGGGGGGATTGGTGATCCTCTGCCCATCTTGACTTCTGAGAGACACTGCTACTCTGAGAGGCTCTTTTTATACCCAATCATGTTGCCAATTGACCTAATAAGTAGCAAATTGGTCCTCCAGCTGTTCCTTATATGTACATTTAACTTTTCCGGCCTCTTATTGCTACCTGTCCTAACTTTTTTGGAATGTGTAGCTGTCATGAAATCCAAAATGAGCCAATTTTTGGCATGACATTTCAAAATGTCTCACGTTCAACATTTGATATGTTATCTATATTCTTTTGTGAATAAAATATAAGTTTATGAGTTTTGTAAATTATTCCATTCCTTTTTTAATTTGTACAGTGTCCCAACTTTTTTTGGAATTGGGTTTGTAAATTACACAGCTCTGAAACAACAGGCTAAACAAAACAGTTCAGAAGACAATTTTGAAGACTCCTCACAGCAAAGTCAAAATCCTGCATCATCTCTTGTTACAGCAAGACAATTTCACATTCATTTGTATGCACAAGTAACAACATGCCAGATATAATATTACATTCTATGATTTTAAAATGTTACTGTTTAAAGGAATATTCCACTTAAAAATAAAAGTTTGCTAAAAATTTACTCATCCTCAGGCCATCCAATATAAAGTTTGTTTCTTCATCAGACCAGATTTGGAGAAATTAGCATTACAGCACTTGCTCACCAATGGGATCCTCTGCAGTGAATGGGTGCCGATTCTTGCTGAAATCTTAAAGTCGTCTATTCATTGCTTTCTCCAGTGAAAAAATCATCTCGCCTGAATCAAGAGAGAAATATGCACATGATTAAGCACCATTTACAAGCGAAGACAGTCCAAAACATTTCTAAAAAAATATGTTGGTAGATTTCGATGTGAGAGAAAAATGGGGGACAAACTTTTTCACTGGAGGATGCGTTACTATGGATTATGGGTTTAAAATTAAAACACCTTAATGATAGATTTTTTTCTTACAACCTCAGTTTTTTCACTTCACAAGGTGTTAACTGATGGACTGGAGTCGCGTCGATTATTGTGATGTTTTTATCAGCCGTTTGGACTCTCATTCTGACGGCACCCATTCACTGCAGAGGAACCATTGGTGAGCTGGAGACTGTCACACATAAGATGACAACAGTGCTATTTTCACCGGTCAGGATTCACACTTTCACTGGCTAAACAGCATTGCATCCTTCATTGTATTCTCACTGTAAAGTCTGAAAGATGTCTGGTAGTATTAATATAGCAATTTTTGGATTCAGTAAATGCTTCAGTGCATTTTGTATAAACAGTGTATCTACAAATTACACACCTGTTAAACAATTATGTAATTTCTGCATAAAGGGAAGAAGATGATCTGTCTGGGTATACAAAAGATAGGAAGATGATCCTTTAAAATAGTTAAAAATACTGCTAATGCCACAGTTTTCTGAATAACAAACTATTTTTTTACTCTGTCTGAATTAAATTGGTAGGATTTGGCAGGATCATTCAGATATACTTATGTACTTCATGTTCTTATTGTTATTGGATTCTTATGTAAATATATTGCACAGATTGTTTTGAATGCTTCATTACTGATGTCCATGCACAATCTTCCCACTTACTCATTTCATTTTTTGCATCGTTATACTTCTCAAGTAATCCTGCTAGGGAAATAAAGACTATGATGCAATATGGGTTCTCCCTTGGCTCTGTGTTATGTGTTTATCTCTCCTTTTGTGTCTAACTTAGAAACGGTGTACAGAGACAGATCATCGCCGGCATCATGAGAGGATATAGATTACACAGAGACACTCAATAAAACATATTGTCTCAAGACAGCAAAGTGCTTCTCTGAAGTCTTTTGCTGGAGATGAATGCAAATAACATGTTAGAGCGAGATGGAAAAGCAAAAGCGTTTTGCTCACAGGCTTATCCAATATATATCCTCCCACTCATGAACGATCAATGCGACACTTACAGCTTCCACACTGTGTGTATCATCTTGTTGCAAAGCAAGTGTCAAAACAGTCAAGTTGAAACTATGCCGGCCACAGGGTTTGCGTTCTGTTGTTTTTCATTAAGGAGAAAATCTGGCAGTGAATTATTGAACGGTTCTTAAAAATAACATCAGTCCGGGAGGATGAAAAATTCTGTGAATATAGTGTACAGTCCAACAAAACACTGTACTAACAGGTATGCAAATGTACTTTAGGTTTTGTATCTAACGTGCTTTTAATGCAGGATAACTGGAGTTTACTGTGTAATGTTCTAATGGATGTAGAGGTGCGTTTTGGTATTTCTTTCTAAATAACTCTGAACACAGACTGATTCCCATAGGCTGTTATTTGATGGAAAAGATTATGTAAAGTTATTAGGAAAGTGCGAAAAGCCTTTCCGCCATTTTATTTCCTTTGAGAACTGCTCTACAGACAATATGAATGCTTCTAAATGCCATTAGGACTCCAATCTATTTCCCCAAACAGACAAGAACAGTTCAATAAACACGTTCACATGGCTTAATTTTACCAGTGCTGATTTCAGTAGAATTTCAGTAGATGCCTTGTACTGAAAATAAGCTGGATATGAATTGCCATGTAAATAAAAAAAAGAATCACAATGGAAGAAAAGTGAAATTCTGTGATAAACGGGTTTGCTAAAGCTACCAGAGACATAAAAGCAGCAAGCAGCATATGCTGGACAAGGACACATGCATAAAATAAGCACTACAATCCTAATAAAGTCTTTAAAGAAAAACTCTAACAATCACAACCACTCAATTTCAGAGGATAATCAGAGACCTTCATAATAATTCTTATAGGAATCAAACAGACAAACAAATAAAACTTTTTTTTATTATTATTATTATTTTAAAGTCATAGGCTAAGTGTAACTATATCCATCTATTAGCCATTAGAAAGATGAAAATATCATTTATTTTAAAATTGAATTATTATCTCAATCTTATTTACATCTTTTTCTATCACGGCTTTCTGTAAATACAGATCATGAACAGACCATTCAGTTATACCACTAACTTCTGACACCGACGACATCACAGAGGCTGAGACAGACTGTCCTCTGAGGAGCAGTAATGATCCAGCATCAGTGAGGCACAGAAACACAGACTGCAGCAGCGCTCTCCGGCTCATGTGGAGTTTCAACGGCAGCTTCATTTGGGAAATATCTGAGATAGCTATGTGTGGATTATTTCTTAATTTAGACAAATATTATTTTGCAGCGATGGTAAGTAAAAACTAAAGCCTCTTTTTTTCTCCCACAAACAGGTATAGCTATAATACAGATAAAGTTAGTCACATTTGCTTCTTTCTTTTGAATATACTGGAAATAATAGCCTAATGTAATTTCATCTGCTGTCGCGATGAATGTCTGTACAAATCGCAATCTCTACAGTACATAAAGATGACCATTGAGCAGTATGAGACGTGTGCATTTACATTAACAAGGAGCTTGTAAGGACAAACTCGAGTCTTTCCGTGCGTGCAGTCGGAACTGTCGGTGTGCTTGTAGCCTATAATAATCAATAAACTTTACAAACTTTTGTAGATGAGCAAATCAGCCAAGATTAACGTTCAAATAAAATAAATGTATTAAAATAAATACTAGTTTAATAACAGTACATTTGATCTAATAGCCTAAATTAATAATTATATTAATAAGTTAAAATGATATTTCGGTCAAGAAGTCGTTATAACAAAATACAGGGGTCTCACCCTGAGGGGGTTCAATCAATCAATCAAATATATAAATAAATGAGTTTAAATTGCAGCTGTTATCTGATTTAACACTTAAGAGAAGTCAAATGAGAAGGGCATCCAAATGCACTGTAAAAATTATTTTTTTTGAAGTTGTAGCTACATAAAGACAAAGATTATTGGAGAACGTTTTACAAGGTACAAATAATATTTTGGTCTTTCTACTTATAAATTTCACATCCAATTCAGTGCGTTACTTGCCAGTCCTTTGTAATTATTTGTGAAATTTACAAATAATTTCTGAGTGAAATTGCTTGTACACGCAATCCTGAAATAGTACAGTATGTAAACAATACCTTAATGAAGTACTGCACGCGCTGAGATTGTGAAGTGTGCAAACCTCACGTTACACTTAACTCCTGTGATACCAAACGTAACGGAGGAGAAGCTGGAAAATAAAAATGGCAGACCTGTTTCCTGGCAGCTCAAGTGTTACCACCAAAATCCTCGGATTACAGGAAGTGGCACCCAGAAATAGTTTGGATTAACCGATCGTTTCATGTCTTAGGACATCAATGTGTCGTCACGAGCCGCAGGGTTTAATTTGGATTTGTCTGTGCATGTTTTTTTTTACTCTCATAGATTTTGTTATCATTGCCATGCATTATAAGATTGACAGACTGCAACGGTTTGAGTTAAAATCTTTGTTTGTGTTCTCTGAAGAAACAAAGTCACCTACATCTTGGATGCCCTGGGGGTAAAGCAGATAAAACAGAATTTTCATTTTTGGGCAACTATCCCTTTAACTTACCACGAGTTGAAAAGTAAGGTCTTCGTCGAAATCAGTACATATTCTGAAAGTATGCGATTTCAGACATGTTTCTTAATGCTGCGATTGACCAATCAGAATTAAAGTAATAAGTAAGTAGCCCCGAAATAATAATCAGAAAAAAATATATATTTATTTTTTTCCGATATGGAACAGTTAAAATAGTCTATATAAGTTTGCAACTATATGTTGAGTATCATATTTTCTTTGATACGACTTTTATGGCTCATAGTATGATACACGATATAGATGATATAGATAAAATTCTGATGAAAAAAGAAATATTTAAACGGTGTAATGTCTCAATAAGTATCTGGTTTTAATGACAGCCGTGAGATCATTATAACAGTATAACAAACTAATATAAAATGCATATAAATATCAGTTGTCACTTTATATCTCCCAATAATTTGTCTTTGTAAGATGGTAATTAAATGCTTAGCCTTATGATCAAAGCTATATGTAGTTTTTATTGTGGAGGAGCTCAAAACGACTATCACATCGCAATGAGGGTACGCTAATGCTTAAGGGATGTACAAATAAATGTTACTCAAAAGCCTGATGTATCATATTTGATACTTACATTTTAACATGATTTTTAAAGAAATTATATATTGATAATCAGGAAAATCCAAGTTGCTGTCAGTTCAGTCCAGTAAGTGTTCATCTTTAAATATTATTAACAATATAAAAGTTCTTCTAATGTTTACATCATATAAAATTAGTAAAGATTTCACAGCAAAAAGACACACATATCACGACCTGAGGGTTGACATTTTTAGAATTATACTTAAAGGCCTTTTATTTGCTTAAAAATTATAAAAAAAGTACAAATTCAGATATAAAATATGATACAATAGGCTTTATATAGTTAATTCATTTTACATGAGGGTTGAATTAAGGTTGCATTATTGTGATAATTTTTTATTGTCATATTTACAGTATTTTTTTCCACCTTGTCGCTCTGTTCTTTTTTCAGTTGGCTCTGTAATCACCTGTGTCACAATGGGTAAATTCTGGACTAGCTGTCTTCTAGTGCTGTTTATGTGGACTTGCTTAGGTACCCAGCAAATGGAAGATGCATTGTCTTTTCAGTTTACTCATCCACTTTACAATGTGATGATATATGAAAATTCAGCAGCGAAAACCTTTGTTGAATGCCCCATAAAAATGGGTATTTTTATGACGAACCAGTCTTGGGACATTTGGTACGTAATAGAATCCAGGGACCATGATAATTTATTCAAAGCTGAGAAGTATGTTTTGGGTCATTTCTGTTTCCTGCGAATAAGAAGCAAAGGAGGGAATTCTGCCACTCTTAACAGGGAAGTAAAAGACCACTATCTACTGACTGTAAATGCTATTGAAAGACATACTGGTGCTGAAACACAAACACAAGTTAAAGTACAAGTTCTGGACACCAATGATCTCAGACCTCTTTTCTCACCGACTACATATAGTTTTTTTATACCCGAAAACTCAGCCATTAGAACAAGCATAGGCAGAGTTTTTGCCACAGATGCTGACACAGGCACCAATGGAGAGTACTATTTCAGCTTCAAAGAGTGGACTGACATGTTCTCCATTCATCCTACTAGCGGGGTTATAACTCTGACAGGCAAGCTGGATTACTCTGAGGTGGCTCTTTATGAGATTGATGTGTTGGCTGTGGACAGAGTTCCGAAGCTGTATGGGAGTAGCAGCAGCAGTAGCACGGCAAAGCTAAAGGTGCACGTGCTGCAGGCCAATGAACATGCACCTGTCATCACAGCTGTCCCCTTAACTCCATGGAACGCAACCAGGGATCCCACTTATGCATATGTGACTGTGGAGGATGCCGATGAAGGGCAGAATGGCGAGATTGCCTCTTTGAACATTGTAGCTGGAGATCCGCTCCAGCAGTTCAAGGCCTTCAGAACAAACCCTAGAAGCAAAGAATACAATTTGTCCCACATTATGGAGCTACTATCAATGAACGTGGAATGTGATCGGTTTAATAGTTTTTTGGTAAATCTTACGACTCGTGGGGATGGCTGGCCACAGATAAGAGAAAGTCCTCCCAAAGTTTTCGTCGGCGATAAGTGTGAAGTGAGAGCGCATCCAGCAAGGCCATCCACAGAATCTCCTACAGTTGCGCAAGTGGCTTCTAGTAAAGTTACGTCTCAGTGATTTTTTGTGCGCCACCCAACTATGTGGTGGAAGTGGTGGGGGGCATTAAACATAGGAGCGCCGTCTTTCAGCTGTCGTTATGGTCAAAACTGTACAGAAACATTCAAAGATTAAATACTTGTTACAATTTAAGATGCAACAACATGAGAATCCATTTGTCATTAATTCAAACACGGGTCTTATCACCACCACGGCACCTATAAAAGCAGAAAGTGTCAGTCAATATGAATTTGATGTTGTTACGAGTGACAGACGAGCAGTGGCCAAGGTGGTGGTTGGTATAAGCGATGTGAACAACTATGCCCCAGTGTTTCAAAAGTCAAATTATGAAGCCAGTATCGCTGAACACATGCCCATAGGGACCAGTGTCTTGACAGTCAGTGCCACCGACAAAGACGATGGCGAAAATGGCTATGTCACCTACAGTATTGTCAATGTGGACAAACAGCCTTTTGTAGTGGATTATTTCACTGGTGTCATAAGCACCGCAGAGGATATAGATTACGATCCATTGCCGACGCCATAACATTTCTTCCACTAAGGATTTCGGATGGCCTCTGGACTGGGGGCTTGGGATTTCCCTTCTTTTCCGCCGCGCTGACCCAGGATCTGTTGTTTTTTTCAACTGCTCTCATCGAAGCTAACCTGAACGATAATAAGCCACACTTTGAGAATATCGATTGTGATGTTACTGTGCCAAGATCTCTAGAGGTCGGTGAACAAATAATAGTGGTGTCTGCCATTGACGCTGATGATCTTGGCATAGTGCAGTACAGAATTGACACCGGTAATAACATGAATCTTTTCGAATTGGATTCCAGCTCTGGGGTGCTGACACTTAAAAAGTCGCTGAGGGATGGTGATGCGGCGAAACAGTCTTTCCACCGCCTGCAAATAACTGCCAGCGATGGAGAAATATCAAGTACTCCTATGTTCCTAAATCTAACAGTTCTTAGTGCTTTTAAACATGTCCGCTTCAAATGTGCAGAGACTGGCGTTCTGAGAACTTTAGCCGGGCTGATGGTTTTTGGCTCTAATCAACACAGTCAGAAAGAAGCAGAAGATGAATTCGCAGACATCCATTCTGTTAACCGCCACACTCCACGGTTTATAGAGTCCACTCCAACTGTAATAGAAGTTAAAGAGGACCTTCCTGTAGGGACAAGCGTAGCACTCCTCAGAGCTGCCGATTCAGACTCTGGCTTCAATGGGAAATTGCTTTTTGTGATCTCAGGGGGAGATTTGGATAGTTGTTTCACGATAGAATCTGACACAGGGTGGCTTAAAGTTTTCGAGCCACTTGATCGAGAAACAACAGACCACTACACTCTCAACATCACTGTTTTTGACCTTGGCTTACCGCAGAAATCCTTATCTCACATGTTAAATGTTAACATTTTAGACGTCAATGACAACAGTCCAGAGTTCCTTCAGCACGAGTTTTCAGTGGATGTAAGTGAAGACACTGCTATGGCAACAGACATTATTCAGCTTGAAGCAAAAGATAAAGATTTAGGGGTCAATGGAGTTGTTAGATACTTGTTTCTTACCAAAACAGACAAATTTGTCATACATGAAGAAACAGGGATTGTAACTGTTATGGGTCCACTAGACAGAGAAGCCAATCCGTTGTTTGTTTTGAAGGTGGCTGCTTTTGATGCAGCAGTTGATGAGCCTAAAATGGTATCAACAGTGTTGTTACACATTAATTTGGAGGATGTGAATGACAATGCTCCTACATTTATACCTGAACACTACAATATCAGAGTGAGAGAAGACATTCCAGTGGGCACCTTGGTGCTCTGGCTTCAAACTCACGATCCTGACCTTGGCCTGTCCGGACAGGTGAGATACAGTCTAATAGAAGTGGAAGATGGAAGCTTTCAAGTAGATAAAATGACTGGAGCTATGTACGTCTCTCAGACTCTTGATTTCGAAACAAGACAAGTATTTAATCTGACAGCAAAGGCCAAAGACAGAGGCAAACCAAACCCTTTATCCTCATCCTGTTTCATTCATGTGGAAATTGTGGATGTTAATGAGAACTTGTACCGCCCATCCTTACCATTCTTTGTGGCCTGGGGAGCTGTGAGTGAAGACGCCCCAGCTGGCACCTCTGTTATGAAAGTTACAGCTCATGATAAGGACAGCGGCAGGGACGGAGAAGTTCGCTACTCCATACGGGGAGGTTCAGGCCTTGGTGTGTTCACCATTGATGAAAACAGTGGTAAGTTCCTTAGTATTTTTTTTTGCTTTTTAAAACAAATAAATAGCTTGTTCTGTGGAAAAATAAGCCTGGTTCATTGGATGGAAGGGCTCAAAACAAATAAGTCATCAGTAAGTATTAAGGAATCTACAAACCATTAAAAAAATAAAAAATAAAATAATTTAATCCAAGCAAGTAAAGCTTAATTAATTTTCTTTCTTTTTTCCTAACAAAAATAAATAAATAAAAAGTGCATTATTACTATTAATCTTATTATCAATATTCTTCTTCTTACTTATTTATTTATTTATTTTGGTCTTTGATTCCTTGTGAACACTTACTGGATGTTTCTATAAGTATCAGTATTATATTAACTGATGAGATTACCACCTAAAAGTTTTAGAGGCACGTTTATATTTTGTCCTTGGATTTGAACTCTTACACATTACCAATAACAAAACGAAAAACGAGTGTCATTAAATACAAACCCAATTCCAAAGAGTTGGACACTGTACAAATTGTGAGTAAAAAATTAATGGAATAATTTACAAATCTCATAATCTTATATTTTATTCACAATAGAATATAGATAACATATCAAATGTTGAAAGTGAGACATTTTGAAATGTCATGCCAAATATTGGCTCATTTTGGATTTCATGAGAGCTACACATTCCAAAAAAGTTGGGAAAGGTAGCAATAAGAGGCCGGAAAAGTTAATTGTACATATAAGGAACAGCTGGAGGATCAATTTGCAACTTATTAGGTCAATTGCAACATGATTGGGTATAAAAAGAGCATCTCAGAGTCGCAGTGTCTCTCAGAAGTCAAGATGGACAGAAGATCACCAATTCCCCCAATGCTGCAGAAAAATAGTGGAGCAATATCAGAAATGAGTTTCTCAGAGAAAAATGCAAAGAGTTTGAAGTTATCATCATCTACAGTGCATAATATCATCCAAAGATTCAGAGAATCTGGAACAATCTCTGTGCCCGTGATCTTCGGGCCCTTAGACGGCACTGCATCACATACAGGAATGCTACTGTAATGGAAATCACAACATGGGCTCAGGAATACTTCCAGAAAACATTGTCTGTGAACACAATCCACCGTGCCATTCGACGTTGCCGGCTAAAACTCTATAGGTCAAAAAAAAAACGCCATATCTAAACATGATCCAGAAGCACAGGAGTTTTCTCTGGGCCAAGGCTCATTTAAAATGGACTGGGGCAAAGTGGAAAACTGTTCTGTGGTCAGACGAATCAAAATTTTAAGTTATTTTTGGAAAACTGGGACGCCTTGTCATCCGGACTAAAGAGGACAAGGTTAACCCAAGTTGTTATCAGCGCTCAGTGCAGAAGCCTGCATCTCTGATGGTATGGGTTTGCATGAGTGCGTGTGGCATGGGCAGCTTACACATCTGAAAAGGCACCATCAATGCTGAAAGGTATATCCAAGTTGTAGAACAAAATATGCTCCCATCCAGACGTCGTCTCTTTCAGGGAAGACCTTGCATTTTCCAACATGACAATGCCAGACCATATACTGCATCAATTACAACATCATGGCTGCGTAGAAGGATCCGGGTACTGAAATGGCCAGCTTGCAGTCCAGATCTTTCACCCATAGAGAACATTTGGCGCATCATAAAGAGGAAGGATGCGACAAAAGACCTAAGAGCCGTGTTTATTCGTAAACTAGAAGCCTGTAATAGACAAGAATGGGACAACATTCCTATTCCAAAACTTGAGCAACTTGTCTCCTCAGTCCTCAGACTTTTGCAGACTGTTATAAAAAGAAGAAGAGATGCCACACAGTGGTAAACATGGCCTTGTCCAAACTTTTTGAGATGTGTTGATGCCATGAACTTTAAAATCAACTTATTTTCCCCTTAAAATGATACATTTTCTCAGTTTAAACATTTGATATGTCATCTATGTTGTATTCTGAATAAAATATTGAAATTTGAAACTTCCACATCATTGCATTATGTTTTTAATTTATGTATTATCTAGTTTTTATTCACAATTTGTACAGTGTCCCAACTTTTTTGGAATCGGGTTTGTATGTATTAAATATTAACATTTTTCAAAGGCAACAACCACCAAACAAAATATTACACTTCATAATAATAGGCAAACAACATTGATTGTATTTATACCACAGTGCTATCTAAAGACATAGGAGAGAGACAAAATGAAAAAGAATGGAAAACAAAGCGATATGCTGGAGACATTTAAACTAAGGAAAGTGCTTATCAAGTTTTTTACTAGAGTTGTAGAAGCCACACAGCTACCTTTAGAACAAAGCCCACAGTGTGAAAGCAGACACTGCTGAGAGACAGACGAACAAAAAGAGCTGCCTCATCTCCCTTAACCCTCTTATTCTCTCAGTATTTTATGTACAATGTCTGCCCTTTACACATTTAATCTTTTATGCAAATGTGAATTCTCAATTCCCTGCTAGATAATAGATACATTTTTTGCTTCTATGTTGATTACAGTTTTCAATTCAAAAGAATATTATTAGCGTTGTGTCAGTCATTCCTACTTTCTATGGCTAATTTCTGCTTCATCCTTATCTAGACTTCAGAGTTTACAATGCAAAACTCTCAGTACCATGTGACAAGGTTTTATGGCACCACAGCTGGTGCTTTCTCAGTCTAAATATTCAAAGTGCTTTTTATTTTTCAAGCACCTAACATGTAGTGCAACATGTTCCTTCTTTTCTTTGTCACAGGCATAATAAGGGCACAAGAGATCCTCGATCGTGAGACTACTAATCATTACTGGCTCACAATCTATGCTACCGATCAAGGAATTGTGCCACTTTCCTCATTTGTGGAGGTCTATATCGAGGTTCAAGATGTCAATGATAATGCTCCACTGACATCAGAGCCTGTGTACTATTCTTCTGTATCTGAGAACTCTCCCAAAGACGTCTCTGTCATCCAGATTACAGCATTTGACGTGGACTCAAAATCAAGGGATGATCTCTCATATAAAATCTCATGTCTACTCTATTTTTTTCTTCCTCCAAATCCACAACTGACTTGGGTGCGTGCCCTCTGGTCATGCTTCCGCTCTCAGTCCTTCCTGTAGCGGTGTCTCGTTCTCATGCAGCTGCCCGGCCGCGCTGGTCTCAGCCAAAATGAGCTCCTGGCTTGTTTGTGTTTAAAACAATGGAAACAGAATGAATAGTGCTCATTAGGCAGGAGGAGACCGAGTAATAGTAAAGTAGTAAAGACTATTTAAAACATTTTAGAACCTTGTGTTTGAGTATGTATACACAAACAGAGATAAAGCTTTCTTAAAGGGGTCATATGATGGTGCTAAAAAGAACATTATTTTGTGTGTTTGGTGTAACGAAATGTGTTTATGCGGTTTAAGGTTAAAAAAACACATTTTTTTCCACATAATGTACATTATTGTTGTTATTCTATGCCCCGCCTTTCTGAACCGCGTCGATTTTTACAAAACTCATCGATCTGAAAAAGCGAGGTGTACTGTGATTGGCCAATTATCCAGTGCGTTGTGATTGGCTGAATACCTCAAGCGAGTGACGGAAATGTTACGCACCTTACCATATTGTGATGTCCTGTCCGGCCGGAGCGATGAGACAAAAACATTAAAACCCATTATAAACGAGGCATTGTTGCATCCAGTGGGGACATAATAACAGATTATAATGACTTATACTGTCTCTTTACGCGTTGCATTGCAATCGCGCTGTGTAAACATAAAACCATGTCTGCATTTTGTGATCGGAGAAATGACAAACTATAAGTGCTACTCTACACTGCTCAAACTCACGTTTGAATAATCAGTGGTTCAACGTACTTACAGTCCTAATTAGTCAGAACAGCGTCATTGAAGTCTACTCTATCAGGATCAGGAAACGGTCCTCCATAAAATGTTTTGCACACATCTGAATATTTGGGTTTAATTGTTCTGGAACAGTGTTGTAAATATATATCAGTGTTGTAAACGGATATCGTCCTCTTTTGGAAGAACAAAAAAAGTATTTTTTCCTTCACAACGCAACACACAGAACACAACCCACAGCGACTTCACGACATGGCGGCCGGCGACACAACAATACTACAGTGTAATAAAAGTTACGCCTTCTTTTCTTTACGTGAACTTGTGCGGTGTTAACAATCTTCCCACATAGTGACGTATACTCGTGGGGCGTGTTGACGAGGCCTTTTTAAGTAGGGGCGTGGTTGACTCGTACGTGTAGAAAGAATATCTCTTTGGAATTTAGACTTTAGTCTTTGCAACTTTATAGACCTTCTTTATGCACCAAGAGCTTGTAACAATCCAAAGAGAAAGTAAAAATTTTAATCGCATCATATGACCTCTTTAATACAACTGCCCCTTTGAGTGGCGGTGCCCATGTAATTTTTCCACGGTGAGGCGCCGGATCAGAGTCAAATTTAATGAACATAATGTTATATGTTCACCAAATGTACATGTAATCACATAATGCATAAAGTTTTGCATTAAAATCTTTCCTGGCCAGCTTTTTTCATACAGTATCTAGACATAATTGATAATTCACCACCCAGCTGGTAATTACATTTCACTGAGCCCACAAGTGTAATGAATGCAGCTAAGTTATTTGACGCAGCAATTGATTTCTCCTCTCCTCAAATTTACTTGCCACAATCTCAGGTCAGTCATCTTAAAGTCTCATCACAATGCAGTAAAAAGGTTGGGCACTATCTTTTGGGGGCCATACCGTCGCCCGCCGCCCGCCAGGGAGCAATGAACAAACGAAACACAGCGCGGGGCCCCCCCCCCCTAAATGTCTTCAGAACTGATGGTTTTGTGCATGGGGTGTGAACTCTATGTGACCCTCTCCAGTAAAACACTCGCGCCCTGTCCGCTGTCCGCATGAGCCCTGTCCTGACGTACAAGCACAGTACACGCTAAACGAGGACGCTATTTGTGTGGTGTTATTTTTGGGCAAAAAATACGTGACGACCGTGCTGCGTGTCTGCATTATCCTCTCTTAGGACATACAATTTAGGATAGAGTTTCTCGGCATGCCTGAATGTTTTCTTTTTTGTTCCATACCAGGGACTGACCCTGTGTCAAGATTGACCACAGCTTCGAACATCTTCTTTCCTATTAACTGATAGAATCGTTCCTCGTCAGTCAGCAGGCAGAAACACCTGAAACTAGGCCATTTGTCCATAGACACAGGGTTGTACGGACCACAAATCGCTGAAACTGACGAGAAGCAAGCGAGCATCTTCTTGAATGTTATTGCGACCTGTTCTGAGTGACATCCTGTCAGGAATGACTTTGCATTGGTTGTCAGAATGGCTTTCCTGTTCTTTTCTCTCTGTTCCTCCCCTCTGATTCGTGCGTCATCATAAAGATCGACCTCGTGCTTATTTTTTTCCCATACAAACTAAGGTCGATGCTGACCCCACATGTTTGTTTGTCAAGCACAAAACGGATACAAAAAGCACTGAAACGAATGTCCTATCGCTGTCTATGCACTTTTTGCACTTGTGCTGATTTTGTGAGGAAATGTTCTTCTGACTCCCATTCTAATTTTTCTAGGTGTCTTTTGCATCCCTTGGACTAACCACATAAAAAATGCTCTTCTCAACAGCCCCACCCTCTTGTACAGGCTTTAAATGACACAACGCTCTATGCGATGCGTCCTTGGGTAGATTCTTTAAATGGAAACTACATGGCAAAAATTGTAGATTGTAACATAAAAGACAAGAGAAAGAAAATATATTACATTCATGTTTATTACCAACATGAAGTGTGTTAAACATTACAGTGCATCAAGGTTTTCCAACCTGGGATTCGTGATTTTAGATACATTTGTAACTAAATTAATTATCAAAGCAAAAAAGAATAAATCCCACACACTATCTGCACTTGCAAATGTATCAACAATAGATTTATTCACAACAATGTTGTTGTGAATAAATCTATTTTTGATACATTTGCTTTGATGTTTACCTGTTTTTGGTCATTTATCCTACACACCTATCAGTCACCTACAGCTGTGTGAGGGTAATTGTTGATTGATAAATACACAGTTCTGGCATGAAACTCTGGATGGCACTGTCCGATAGGTCTAACTCAATCTGACCTAATGTCATCATTATCACATGGCACAGCTGATTGGTTCTCTCCTGTATCGGTAGCCAATGAGCTCGCTGCTCAACATTCAATTATATGACTAGTGCTTGCCGTAGCAGCTGCTTCAGAAACCCTCCACCTTCCCCAGCTCCACCTTTATAGATCTGCTACGAGGTGATTCATGTATGCTATATATGGGGGTTATTTCATATGTGTTATATGTGCAGCAGCCGTATTTCTTACATGCTCACAGTCAGCATGTCTGTGGATGTATTGGCAGTAGCAAGTCTCGGTACTTGCTCTGCCGCCGCGACAGCAGCAGCAGCGTAGCAGATCTATTCCGCCAAGACCAAATACATTAACATTGTCATGTACATTACCATGCCAATCCCTCCAAGAGTTGTCATGACAGCTAAATTTATTATGAATAATTTATTGCTATTGTGTGATTAATATGTAATCATGTAATAAATAAAAAGTAACTGTAGTCTGATTGTCAGTATTTAAACGTTCAATATAATCCAACTAACAATACTTATTTTGGCACATTCTGATTACATAATCCAGATATGCAGTAATCAGTTTTCATTTTTGGGTAACTGTTCTGTTAAACAGATTATTGCAGTTTCATTTATTTGAAAACATTTTTATACCTCCCTAATGTGTACTTTGGCAGTATTTTCGTAAGTGTTTCAGAAGCAGAGACCTGTTTTTTTCTTTTGTCTAAACAATCACTGTTTCAGAATATGGCAGCCCATCACATCTACAGTGGTTTGTGTTATGTCAGCATTTGGATGAAAATACACGTCCTTCGCGGGTGTCTTGGACAGCGTTTTTGAAAATCATAGCTGGTGGACTATCGACCAGAGGCAGTTGAATGGGATCCAATTTATCGAGTGATTGCTCATATGGCACAGAGATATAGTCCTTCCTCTGATATCACACAGCACAGATCGAGGAGGAGAAGAGCACGGGAAATTTCTTCTTGATCCCACACGGTTTGTGTTCTCCAAAGAGACTTTTTCAGCGAGGTAGTATCATATTCTCACAGTGCGTTTATTTCAATTCTTAGTCTTTCCTAACTTTTTATACTAAATGAGAGGTGGTATTTTGGGGTCGGCTTCAGAATTGAATGTGCACATGCTACTTCATATTTTTGATCCAAGTAATTTGAATGCATCTTCTGTAAAATTATAGAATATTTTTGCATTTTCAAAGTAGATTAATATTTAGTTAAATATTGTGGAAGAAAACAACCATTAACATTAGTTTTTACAAGGGAAAAAAAACAGTATATCCCCTTAAAAAATAGGTTCTTGACATGTCTAGTCCTCTATGTCAAGAAACAAGAGAAAACACTCCCACTGCTTTCTTGCAGATTAAAGCATCAGACAATGGGAAGCCTTCAAAGCCGTCCATCTGTCGGTTGCACATTGAGTGGATTCCAAAGCTACTGGCCTAAACAACCTCTGGCGTTTTGAAAAAGGAAATAAAAAAAAAAAAAAATGAGAAAAAAGGGGAGATTCACTCTCATTCTCTGTGATGGTGAGAATGATCCAGTAGCCCATATGGTGGGAGTTATCAGCGCTCAGCCACTTAACTCCCCTGTATGGTTTACAATCAAAGGTAAAGATCTAAAGCTCTTCAATCTGCCTTTAAAAGAAAATTTCCCAAAATGAATATTCTGTCATCTATACACCCTCATGTGATTCCAAACTCATATGTCTCTCTTTCTTCAGTGAAGCACAACAGGAGAATTTTTTAGGAGTATGGTCTTCTCTATTTCAGGCAATCACTATGAATAGCAACTGGAGTTTTCAAGCGTCAAAAAGGACATAAAAGCATAATGTTTCCATAAAAGTGTCCATATGACTCATGCACTACATTTTAAACCTACTGAAGTCATACAGTAGCTTTAAGTGAAGAACAGACTAAAATTTAAGTTGTTATTCAATGATAATCTTCCACTCCAATGATCTGTTAAATGTTATAAAAAATCAGTGAGTTAAACTCCAATACTGAATCATGAACATATTTAATGATGATTCACTGGAAAGATATGACAAATCATTTCATATTACTTCTATCATGACTAGATCACATAACTATGAAAACTCTCATATTGTTTCAAACATGCACGAGTTTCTTTCATCTAACAAAAGAATATAAAGTTTTATATAACGTCATTTTTTTTTTATTATACTATGATAGTCAATGAGTTACAGTGTTGCTTGGTTTCCAGTGTTCCTCAAAATATCTCATACAGGCTTGGAATGACATGAGGGTGAGTAAATTATTATTTTTTTTAATTGTATTTTTTTACTTTATTTAAACTTCAGTATAATTCTCATATAATGTTTTAGAATGGGTTCCGAAGACAGCACACAAATCATGTACCACTTTTATGGTGCTTTTTGAAGTTTTAAAGCCCCAGTTCTCATTCACTTAGTACATTAGTACATTTCTGCTTTTATGTTTGGAAGCAAGAACATCATCAGGATTGGAACGACATGAGGGTGAAATGGAAATAAATTTTTGGGGTGAATTACTCCTTTAAAGGAAAGCAATAAATACAGTGTTTAGTCATCTGTAGTCATTCTTGATGCTTCAGCTCTTTATAGTTCAATGTTTATTTGATCTTCAATAACCCAACCTTAATTTTGCCCTAATCAGCTTTCAACTAACTAAATGTTTTTTTTCCTCTGCCACCTTCTTGTCTGCCTCCTCTGTTTTTCTTTTCCTGTTTCTCTACTAATGCTTCACAAGGAGTCACACATGTTAAAGAGGTTTTTCACATCCTACAGATGGCTTGTGACCTGAACTGTACAGCAGGTATCTGCTGATAGAAATATCACTTGTTTTTCTTACAGTTCTTGCATTATTTCCTATCAGTTCTCCCAGAAAGAGTACTGAATCTGTATTCTGTGGAAGAGATCTTCCACATTATTTACTTTCTTTGAATGTTTGCTACTTTAATAGCTAATGCAAATGATATATTATGCATAAATTACACCTGTTAGTGAACAGTGTTAAAATGTGACTGCTGTCTGTGTTTGTACTAACAGGTGGAAATGCTGACAGCCGCTTTGACGTGGAGAGGGCGAGTGGCACATTAATCATCGCTGGAGCTCTAGATGCTGAACGGCAGTCAAATTACAACCTCGCTGTTGAAGCAACAGATGGAACAAGATCTATCAGCACTCAGGTGTTTTGTCTTTAATGGCACTTACCAAGAAATTGCCCATGCATTTATAAAATTGGAGCGGTTGAATAATGGATGGAGGATAAGAAAAATTATGCACATCTTTGCCTTTGACAAAGATTGCATACGCGTGCATCTGCATTGTGACAGGATAATTGTTTTCTTGCTTAGTATTACCTATACATTCCATCACCGCTCAAATTGCAAAAGCAATTTAAAAAGAACAAGATTACATGCCACAGGTTTAAATTTGTCAGAAAGCAAACATATCATTTAGCTTTTTCCTAAATGCTTGATATCGTAACCTTTTGATCACGTGTCTAAAAAAAGTAGAAAAAAAGAAAGAATTACAGATTTTAGTTGTATCCATTTCATCCCTTTGTCTTGCTACAAGTGACATTTCAAATCGAAAGATCAGGTTTAATCTCAAATGAACATATTCAGTTTCATGTCTAAAACATGATATCTCAACTAGCTGGAATGTGCCCTGGCACCTGCATATTGCAATTCTTGGCTGGAGTCAGGCTCTCTGGCTGTCTTTCTAATGTACAGGTTGCCTTTGTCCTTTTGTCATGGTGTGAACATACCTCTCCTTGGGCGATACCTGCATGTATCAGCCAAGCCAGCCAGCCTTATCAGGTCACAGTGTGAGACACATCCATCAGTGTGAGCAGACCCAAAGGCAAAGAATGATGTGAGAGGGAGTAATGTTTTAAAAGAGAGCTCCGTTTCAGCCCTCAGACCCCAGTTTTTCATACATTTTTGTCTCAGGTCAAATAATACGTACTGGGTGCCCTTATGTTCTTGTTGCTTGAGTAAACATACATTCTCCAAAAAACATGAGTGAATTTATGATGAACTTAAAGTGTAGATTTTGGACATATGCAATGCTTTTGATGGAGGTACTTCCTTAAAATCAGCTGATTTTCCCCCATTTGTTTGTCAACTTATCTCACGATCAAGCATGTATGTATGTAATATAATATTATATATAATTTTTTAACCCTATAAAACCTGAATGTCAGAAAAATCTATCTAAAGCCTGATGTATCACATTTGGTACTCTACATTATTCACATTATTTTCCTTAAAAAAATCATGTATCAATAATCAAGTAAACCTGAGTTGCTTTAGTCCACTAAGTGTTGATATATTGACATATCACCAACAATATTAAAGTCATTGAGATCAAGTCAGTTGAGATTTCACAGCAAAAAAACCTGAAGGGGGATGTTTTTATAATTATGCTAAAAGGTCTTTTTTCTTTGTAAAAAAGTATCAATCAGACAACAGAAGGCATTTAGTAAATTGTGTATAGTTTAAATACATTAGAAATTTGTGAATTAAATATAATACAGCAGGGCTTTATAGGGTTAAATGCGCATATGGCATATTTAACGGTGTGGATTGTGCTTTGTTAAAACAGGTCATAATTCATGTTATTGACACAAATGAACATCGCCCCCAGTTTGGCTCAAACCAATATGAGATAAGTATTCCAGAGGAAACTCAGCCTGGTATGAAGATACTGGAAATAAATGCAATGGATAAAGATGAGAACAAATTATCCTACACACTGTTGAGCAGCACGGACCTGTTTAGCCTGAAGAAGTTTCGTCTTGATCCTGGAACAGGCTTTCTGTACACCGCTGAAAAACTGGACCATGAAACCATGCACAGACATATCCTCACAGTAATGGTAAGGCCACATGTAATCTTTTTTGTCCTCTACAATAGGTATTAAAAAAAAGCATAATAAATTACCAGCTGGTTGTTACAGTGTGTAATATTATTCCAGGTTAGGGATCAAGATGTGCCTGTGAAGAGTAATGTTGTGAGAGTGATCATCAACGTGGAGGACAGTAATGACAATGCACCATGGTTCACAAGCTCTCAGTACACTGCCCGTGTGTTTGAGACAGCTGCGATTGGTTCATCTGTATTACAGGTCACTGCTCTGGACAAAGACAAAGGCCTAAATGCTGAAATTCTCTACAGCATAGATTCAGGTACAGCACAGCTCTATTAAAGGGTTAGTTCACCCAAAAATTTAAATCGGCTTGTGTTTTACTCACCCTTGAAGCATCCTAGGTGTATATGACTTTCTTCTTTCAGACGAATCCAGTTGGAGTTATATTAAAAATTGTCCTGGCTATTCCAAGCTCTATCATTGCAGTCAGCGGGTGTTGCAGTTGAACATTTCACAAGTCGTCAAATAAAGTGCACGCGTTCATAATAAAACATGCTTCACACGGCTCCGGGGGGTGAATTAAAGCCTCCTGTAGTGAATCCATGCGTTTTTGTAAGAAAACTATACATATTTCAAGCATAATAAACACTTTTCTCTCACTTCGTGTGTATGCCTGTCATATGTGAAAGGCCACATTCGGCAGGAGCATATGACCCCTTGAGATAGGTTAGTCTCGCGAGTGTGTTTATAGGAGCAAAAGTTTTATTTCCTGGCAAAGCTGATATCAAAATCCTCAGACATTGTTCTTTGCAAATCTTCGGTTTGTGATTCTAATTCGTGAACGTGGTTGTTCGTTGTCTCTCTGCGTTCGTCACTTATCACACAGCTGTGTCATCCGCCGGCACGGCTTCGCGTATGACAGATGGCAGAAGAGATAGAAAAGTGTTTCTTACATTTGAAATAGGATAATTTTCTTACAAAAAAACCATGATTCGCTACAGACAGCTTATTCACCCACCGTGAGCTGTGTGACGCACGTTTTATTAGGTGAGCGCGCTTATTTGAGGACTTGTGGGGACTGTTCAAACTGCCAACACACGCTGATACAATGATAGAGCTTGGAAATAGCCGAAATTTTGTAATATCACTAGATGGATTCGCTTCTGAAAAGAAGAAGAAAGTCCTATACACCTAGGACGCCTCTGGGGTGAGTAAAACACAAGCCAATTTTCAATTTTGGTCTTGTGAACTAAACCCTTAACACTGGCAAGTCACTGGAAAAGTGTAGTTGATGGAAAATTATTATTATTATTATTATTATTAATTTCTAGAGATCTTAAATACAATATGTACTAATATACATAAAACCACAAATAATAAAGGTTGTATATTATACAGACAGAATTGCTGTATCAGTTGCCAGTGGGATGTTCAACGTAACTATAATATTGTTCTCTCTCTATTTCTTAATGTGTCTTTTCTCTCTCTGTGATGGTATAGGAAATCATGGAAATTCCTTCAACATTGATCAGTCTTCAGGCATTGTAACAGTTGCAAGAGAACTTGATCATGAATACAAAGACCAGTATGAATTGGTAATTAAAGCATCAGATAAAGGAGAGCCTCCTCTCAGTGTGGTTACAACTGTCAAGGTCACGGTCACTAGCTTGGATAATACCAAGCCAAAGTTCCCCTTCAATTCAATATCAGCTGAAGTCAGTGAATCTGTCGCTGTTGGGAGTTTTGTAACTTTAGTCTCAGCCTTCAGTCAATCAACCATCAACTATCAGATCAAAGAGGGAAATGTGAACAGCGCGTTTGACATCAATCCAAACTCTGGTGCTGTCATCACATGGAAAAAACTGGACTTTGAAACCCTTTCGTCATATAAACTGATTGTGCAAGGGTCAGACATGGCTGACGGGTCAAGCAGCGTCACAGTCAACATTCATCTAAAAGATGAAAATGACAATGCTCCTGTTTTCACTCAACCTGAATTTACTGGCTTCATCAGTGAGTCAGCCATGGTCAGAAGTGTAGTTCTGACCTCTCAGAATGTTCCGCTTGCTGTTCGTGCAACAGATGCTGATCAGCACTCAAACGGCAGGCTTGTTTATGAGATTGTGGAGCCATTTGCTCATAACTATGTTTCTATTGATTCTGGGACCGGAGCTATTCAAACTCTCAGCAACTTGGATTATGAGCAGAGAAAGGTGTTTAACTTCCAAGTTCAGGTCCATGACACTGGAGCGCCATGTTTGTTTGCTCGAAACACAGCCAATGTGACTATATACGTCATTAACGTCAATGATTGTGTTCCAAAATTCACTCAGGATTCATATGAGACAACACTTCTCCTTCCAACCTACAAAGGGGTTAAAGTGACAACCGTAAAGGCTACAGATGAGGACTCATTGCCAGACACCAAACTGCACTTTGAACTTGTAGATGGCAACATAGGGAACAAATTCCTGCTTGATCCAACTTCAGGTGATATTTCTGTGCAAAATGCTACACAGTTGCGGAGCAGGTACAGACTGACAGTCCAAGTTTCTGATGGAAGCTTTACTGGCACTGCAACTGTTAAAGTCAGTGTTAAAGAAAATAAAGGTCACAATTTGAAGTTTACTCATGAAATTTTCACCGCCTATGTGCAGGAAAACTCAGTGGAGAAGAAAACCTTGGCAATCCTCTCTGTAGTTGGATATAGAGTCAATGAGCCTTTGTTTTATTCTATTCTCAATCCTAACAGCAAATTTGAAATAGGACGGACATCTGGAGTGCTCTTCTCCACAGGCATCCCATTTGATCGTGAAGAGCAGGATTTATTTGAAATGTTTGTGGAGGTTACAAAAGAGCCAAGGTTAAACGGTACCGCCCATGTGCTTGTGAGAGTTCATGTTGAAGATGTGAATGATAATGCCCCTGTCTTTGTAGATCAGCCCTATAACGTTATTATTCCGATCGACAAAACTGTGGGTTCGGTTTTCAGGAAGGTGACCACCGTGGACAAAGATATTGGTAGAAACGCAGAGGTTACATACTATTTGAAAGGTCATGATAAATATTTTCAGGTAAGCCCTTTTGGAGAAATCTCTCTTAAGAGACCTCTTGAGCTCAAAAGCGTTGGCAAATTCGTCATTAACATCGCCGCACAAGACGGAGGCGAACCACCGCTGTTTTCAAAAGCAGAGGTTGTTATTTCAGTGGTAAACAAAGCCACACCAGTGTTTGAAAGACCTTTTTACAAGATTGAAATCCCTGAGAATGTGCAAGTGCGTACTTCTGTACTCCAAGTCGTGGCCAATCAATCTGCAGGACCTCGTACGGTCTACAGCATCTGTGGGGGAAACCCATTCAATCAGTTCTACATTCATTTCAATTCTGGACTCATTGAAGTCATCCAGCCATTGGATTATGAGGCTCATCCTGCATATCGGTTATGCATCCAGGCAACAGACTCTCTAACCGGGGCCAACTCTGATGTTTTCGTAGATATCATATTGGAAGACGTCAATGACAATGCACCCAAATTTGAAGCGGCAGTGTATAACATTAGCATCTCTGAATCTGTTGTGTCTGGAACCTCAGTGCTACAAGTGGTAGCCATGGACTCTGACACAGGAAGCAATGCAATATTGTTTTATCAGTTGTATGAAAAGGATGGAGCCACTTCAGATTACTTCAGAATAAATGTTGAGAGTGGAGTCATTTGGACTGCAGGGCTATTGGACCACGAAACCCAATCACAGCATGAACTTACTGTAAAAGCAGTTGACCGTGGAGTGTTTCAGCTGTCTGCTGAGGTCCAAGTGATCATATATGTAACAGATCTGAATGACAACCCGCCTGTTTTTGCACACCAGCTTTATAATGCCACCATAAGTAAGATTTCTTCTCCAGGGCAGCTTGTGACCTGTGTTAAAGCATATGATGCTGACAGCCGTGGAACCAGTCAGCTTGAGTATGCTATTTTGTCTGGAAATGACAACAATGTCTTTGCCACTGATGCGTCAAGTGGAGAAATTGTGATTGCCAACATCAACCAACAGTCTCTTGAGCACTTCTACAACTTAATTTTGTCAGTAACTGATGGTGTATTTAGAAGTACTGCTGAGGCAAACATCTATATGATGGGCGAGAACAGCCACAGCCCATCATTTACCCAGGATGAGTATGTTATTGAGCTCGCTGAGAACTCTCCGGTTGGTACATTGGTTGGACAAGTTGAAGCCACTGACAAAGACCCAGGGATATATGGACAGTTGACATTCTTCATTGTAAATGATATTGCCAGGGATAAATTTACCATTGACGATGATGGCCGGATTCACACAGTAGAGTGTTTTGACAGAGAAAACCCAGACGAGAGAACAATTAGCATCAGTTTAATGGCTAAAGATGGCGGTGGTCGATTAGGCTTTTGTACTGTTATTATAATTCTCTCTGACCTGAATGACAATTCACCCAAATTCAGGCTTTCAGAATATAAAGTTACTGTGCCGGGAGATGCTTCCAGTGGTACGACAGTGATCAAAATATCTGCAGTAGATGAAGATGAGGGAAGTAATGCTGATATTATTTACACTATTGACTCTGATATAGGGCACTTCGAAATTCATCCACTTAGTGGTGCAATTGTCACAAAGGAAAGTCTAGTTGGACTGGAAAAGGGCCTATATTCCTTATTTGTGAAGGCTAAAGATTCTGGAAGCCCACCAAGGCAATCTGTTATTCCAGTTTCAATTAGAATAGTTCCCCCTGAAACATTAATCCCAAAGTTTGCGGAGCCGTCACTGTGGCTGGAGCTTTCAGAAGACCTGGCTGTCGGATTTGAGATGGATATCTTCCAAACCGAGAATAAGCGGCCTGGGATCTACAGCCTTGTTGGAGGGAACACCCCCGAGAGTAACAAAGATAATGTCTTTGCTATTGACAGCAGTACTGGAAAGCTTACACTCACAAAAAGACTAGACTATGAAACTATTAAAAGGTATCAGCTTGCAGTGCAGGTCCAAGATGCTGAAGATGGCATAGAAATTGTGTCAACTATAGATGTGAGTATCCATCTCAAGGATGTCAATGATAACAGCCCACAATTTGAGTCCTACCCCTACCAGTCATATATTGTTGAAAACCTACCAAAAGGGACTTCTGTAGTGCAGGTCAAGGCCACCGATCTGGATTCCTGGCTGAATGGTCAGGTCACTTATACTCTGCACGAAATCCAGGAGTGCCCTGACATTCTGCAGATGTTTACAGTGGACAGTGTCACAGGCTGGATAACCACCCTCAAAGAGATAGACAGAGAAAAGACAGACCGATATCGAATCGCGGTGCTGGCCACAGACCGAGCCCAAGGGCTACAGATGACAGGCACTACTGTTGTAGAAGTGACAGTTGTGGACACAAATGACAACCCTCCGTTATTTACTGAAGCAGTTTTTAAAGGCACTGTGAGAGAAGATGAATCTACAACAGGAACTGTTGTTACTATTCTCAGCTATACTGATTCTGACCGTGAGGAGGTCAACAGGAGGTTCAGCTGCTTTATCACAGGTACACTGTCAATGCTACGAAGTGAAACCAGTGAGATTCATAAGATTAAAGAGATCACCATAAATGTCCTCATTTACTCATCCTCATGCTCTGGGATACATAGAAGCCCGTTTCTGCCACTGAAAAAGGCAATTGTGACTTTTTATCTCAAAATTTGGATTTTTTTTTTCTTGCAATTACATCTCGCAACTCTGAATTGTTTTCTCAGAATTGCGAGATATAAGCTTGCAATTCTGACTTTTTTCCCCTCAGAATTAAGAGTTTATAACACACAATTCCGAGGGAAAAAAATTTCAGAATTGAGAGTTTGTATCATGAGATGTAAACTCATAATTGCAAGAAAAAAAGTCAGAATTGTGAGATAAAAACTCGCAATTACCTTTTTGATTTTTAATTCAGTGGTGGAAACAGGCTTCCATAGTGATATTTTTCTTGCTGTAACACAAAAAGAAGAATGTCCAGACTCTTCAGACTGCCCAGAAATCAAACCATACAGTTTTTACACTATTATTCTACTAATGTTTTTTCATTTAAGATCTGTTTATATTGTGTGAGTTCAATATTATGCATCAGGAACAGCATTTTCATTTTTGGGTGACTTTTTAACTTTGACAACCCTAAAAATACATGGTGTAAAATATTTTTATTTTCTCCTTTCCTTCTTGACCCCCTAAAATCCCCTTGCGGCCCCTGGAACCACTTTGAAAACCATTTGTCTAAAGCCATACAATAACTTTGAGAAACAGACCAAATTTTTATTTTTAGGTGAAATATCCCTGGTATAGAAACTGGTATTGGCATTTCAACATGATTATTTTGTGAGGCGTGCGTTTATTAACCTTTGGATAGTTAGCAAAGAAATTACAGACCTAATGGCAGAAACTCAATTGCTGGATGTTATGAATAATCTATGATATGTATATGAGTGTTTTGTATTATACTGAAGCTGATTAGCGATATTCAGAGCATCTTGTTATTGTCCTCAGTTTCATTACATCACCTGATTAGTATCTTGTTTACAGCTAGAAATACAATGAATCTCCAAGCTGTGTAGAATGATGCTTAAACGCATGATGATTTGACTGCTAATCTCCTTATTAAATATTTCTAATTAGACCAAAGTTAATTTTTCCTTGTTTAATGTATTCAGGAGGAGACCCGCAGGGCCTGTTTGATGTGAAGCACACAGATGGTGTTTGGGTAGTCACTGTCAAAAAAACCCTGGACAGGGAGGAGAGAGATTTCTATCTTTTAAACATCACAGCCATCGATGGAACCTTTGAGACAAAGGCTACCATAGAGATCACTGTCCTTGATGCAAATGACAACAGTCCTGTTTGTGAGAAGGCATGATGTATATATTAATTATACCCTGAGCTCTTTACTGTGCAGAGAACTTTTAATTAATACATTTTAGACACATTTGTTTACAGAGAATTTAGTTTTTACAAAGTGACTTCTGCAGTGTCAGTTTAAATTGAAATCCACTTTTGTTCTCAGGATGTGTATACTCAAACTGTTCCTGAAGATGCACTTGTTGGAAGGCAAATTCTTCAAGTCTCAGCCATTGATGCAGATATCCAGTCAAATGCAGAAATCACGTACCAGCTGAGTGGCAGTGGAGCTGAATCATTCACAATTGATGCCAAAACAGGTAAAATGAGCAAATGGGAAATATATAGTCATTCAAGCTTGCATTTATATCTAAAGCAAGAGGTTAAGTGTCTGATTCAAGGACATAATGGCAGTAGCTCATTGATCACTCCATGCCTGGTTCAAGCCCACGACCTTGTGTTTATCGGTCCTGATTGGTATCGACTTTAATGCATTCAGTGTTTAATGTGAATAGCAATTTTCATAATACCTATTGTTCCAAAGCCACTTTACATAGAAACCCCTTAAAACCCCAAGTGAACAAGCCAAACATGAATGTGGCAAGGAAAAACTGTAAGACTGTAAATATAAGGATGAGAAGGAATCACTCAAAAGAATGTTCCCATCCTTTCTCTTGCCGGCAAAAAGAGTAAAGAGTACTTACTAATGTATTTAAATAAAAACAAAACTGTTCAAAAGTTTGGGGTTGGTAAGATTTTTTATGTTTTTGAAAGAAGTCTCTTATAATCTCTCTGGCTGCATTTATTTGATCAAAAATATGTAGAAATGTAATCTATTGTAATTTTTTTCCGCCTGTGATGGCTAAGCTACATTTTCAGCATCATTACTCCAGTCTCACTTGATCCTTCAGTAATCATTTTAATATGCTGATGCTTAAGAAACATTTCTTATTATCAATGTTGAAAACAGATAGAAATATAAATAGAAAGATAAATGGAAATCTTTAGTAACAGTATGTCTTTACTGTCACGTTTTTGATACATTTAAAGGGATAGTTCACCAAAAAATGAAAATTATTCCATGATTTACTCAACCTCAAGACATCCCAGGTGTATATGACGTTCTTCTTTCAGACAAATACAATCTGAGTTATATTAAAAAATGTCCTTGCTCTTCCAAGCTTTATAATGGCAGTGAATTGCTGTCAAGATTTTGAAGCAAAATAAAGTGCATCCATCCATCACAAAAAGTACTCCAGATGGCTTCGGGGGGTTAACACAAACACATTGATTCACTTCAGAAGGCCTTTATTAACCCCCTGGAGCCATGTGGAGTACTTTTTATGATGGATGTATGCACTTTATTTTGCTTCAAAATCTTGACCACCATTCCCTGCCATTATAAAGCTTAGAAGAGCCAGGATATAGGATGGCTTGAGGGGGAGTAAATCATGGGGTAATTTTTATTTTGGGGTGAACTATCCCTTTAATGCATGCTTGCTGAATAAATTTCTTTCTTTATTAATTTCTTTAAAAAAAAGTACTGACTCCTAAACCTTTGAACGGTAGCATAAATATTCATATCTTTCTTCTAGGTGCAGTGAGAACACTGGTAACCCTGGACAGAGAGATGACAGATGTGTACAATCTAAGTGTGCGTGCAGTGGATGGAGGCGATCGTTTCTGCCAAGCTTCTGTGCTCATCACAGTCGATGACATTAATGACAGCGCCCCCAAATTCACATCTGAAAAACATCATGTTAGTATTTTTCAGAATACACAACCTGGGACGTACGTGGCACGGCTAGAGGCTTTCGATGCAGATACTGGTATGAACAACTTTACAACATTATTAACCATTTCTGTTGTTTGCTAACAATGTTTGTTTAAATTCCCTCATACAATCATGAAGAACAATTTGTTAGACTGTAGTTAGATGTACAGTAGTTGTTTCCAGCAGTGTGTATCTTGATTTAAGCTGTTGTTGCATCAGTAGTTTTTAGTCAATGCTATCTTTTTCTCTGTGTGTCATTTCATCACTCTCATCTTCACTCAGCATGCAGCGTTCCCTGACAATGGGACTGCTGAATATAATCTTTGCTCCTCATGCATAATTGTCTTTTCTCCCTATAAAGGTAACAATTACTTTCTTGCAGTGGTATGCACTCTAATTTTCTGCAGATAATTGTAACTTTCTGCCTCGGAATTAAAGTTCAGATCACTTTTTCCTTTTCTGACATCTAAAGTGACTGTTGCGTTTGACTTCAAATTATTATTGAATTATTTTTGTCCATCTGGGCTTCAGTCTCAACACTAAATGGCGAGATGCCCATCTCCTTTGTTCAGATGAAGTTACATGCATACTTTCCATTCTCTGCCGCATCATTACTCTTCAAAGTTTGGTCACTTGAAGGCCTGTCTGTCTTGCAAACACTATTGTGGGTACTAATGACTAAAGTAAACAACTACCCGGATGGATGTCTTGTAATTAGTGGTTCTTTCAGAAATTACCATCAACAAGATGTGTTTGTGAGCATGTGCTGATTGAAGGGGAGATTTTGAAGTGATTAATTCCAATTCACTCAGCTGTCATCGTAGGATTTTCATAGGCGTTAATTAGTCAGAGGCAATTAGGCTGGACGACCGGGCGACACTGACAACAAAGTCTGCTCTCATTGCACTAATGAGCATATAAACTGCAAATTAACCCAACAAGAAGCAATCAGATCATATTTATGCCATCCTGCTCCACTATAATATGAAACAGACTAGAGGAATAGGCTCATTTTTGCATCCCTTGGGTTTCATTGCCAGTCCAGACACTCTCCTTATGCCAGGTTCAGACTACACAATATTTTTGTCGGTCACGATAGTCACTGTGTCAGATTACACGATTTTGACTCCTAAAATCTTGTCATGTCGTGGACAAGAAACATGTCAGACTATACGTTGCTTCCTGACCATCCATCGTGTGCCGTCTTTAGCGTAATGTCATTGAGAAGGCGGAACTAGCGACTGACTTCCGAAAACAAGAGTGTAAATATTGCTGAAGCGCTTCCGTTATAGTTCGCCAGCATTTCTTTCTTTGTTCGTCGTGTAGTCCCCGATTGACAAATCATTCAGGCAGGAGTACTGTGCCACCAATCCACGACCTTTCCTCCATCTCATAATTACTAGCAGCACCATCATCTCTCTTTTCGTTTGCTGTTTGAAACCTGTGTATGAAAGAGCTTCTGTGCTGCGATTGGTCAACATCATCAATGAGACAGAACTCGTCGTGGATGACAGAAAAAAAATTAAACATGCTAGTCTTATTCGGTCGTGAAGCATCGCAGACGCGGAATTGGTTGTCGTCCACTATGACACACTACACGTGCTGAAACAATGGAATCTTGTGTCCTGATGCCCATTGTCGTTTACGAATCCCCACGACACCCTACGTCAAGCAAATCGTGGCAAAATCGGGCTAAAATCGTGTAGTCTGAGAGTGTTATCATTTCAACCCACCCATGACTTAATGATATTGTAACGGGGCTGACAAGATCCATGTGCAAGCTTTATTTCACAAGAGAAGTGGTCAAACACTGGCAGGGTCGATCGATGGCAAACAGGTATATGGCGGGCAAAAACACAAGAATGTCCTAGGGCTAGCGGAGGTCCATGATCAGCAGACAGAATCAAACAGGGGCGAGACGAGAGGGGGGGGAAAAAATCCAGAGGGAAAACAGGCAAAGATCAGAAACCGAGAGAACAGACAAGGCAAGGCAAGGCAAGGCAAGGAAACACAGAGACTCGGAACGGGGTACAGGCTAAACAATACTCAGAAGAGAAATGTGGTTAGAGTGGGTGTTATATAGTGAGTGAGGTGATAAGAAACAGCTGTGTGCAAATCGTGCAATCAGTGCAGTGTGTAATCAGTGCGAATGATGGGATATGTAGTCCGGGGTGCTATGCAACAGTTTGTGTTGTGCGAGAGTCAATGTAATGGAAAGGGTGACCTCTGGTGGTGAAGGAACGGAAGTCCATGGACCGAATTCGTGACATATATATATATGCGATGCCCACTTCTACTCAATTTAAGTCCAATTTTTCAACTTGTTTACTCTTCTCAACTATGTGTCTTCATTTTAGGCTGCATTTTTGTCATGAAGCATCATGAATTTAATTACAAAGAGCACAAATAACTGTTTCTCTTGTTTACAGTAAGAGAAAGACTGTAAAAATGCTATAGAAAAAAAGTGTTAGCTGGTTAACTGTAAGTTACCTGACCATATACAGTGAAAAACTGTAAACATTTTTAACATCATGTGTAATTTTACAGTAAAACTGAAGTAAAATCTATGAATTACCATTTTATATATATATACAGTGGGTACGGAAAGTATTCAGACCCCCTAAAATTTTTCACTCTTTGTTATATTGCAAACATTTGCTAAAATCATTTAAGTTAATTCTTTTCCTCATTAATGTACACACAGCACCCATATTGACAGAAAAACACAGGACCATGTGATATTTCAGTTTTTCAAAAAAGAAAAAACTGATATCACATGGTGCTAAGTATTCAGACCCTTTGCTTTGACGCTCATATATTTAACTCAGGTGCTGTCCATTTTTCTGATCATCCTTGAGATGGTTCTACACCTTCATTTGAGTCCAGCTGTGTTTGATTATACTGATTGGACTTGATTAGGAAAGCCACACACCAGTCTATATAAGACCTTACAGCTCACAGTGCATGCCAGAGCAAATGAGAATCATGAGGTCAAAGGAACTGCCTGAAGAGATCGGAAGAATGTGGCAAGGAACAGATCTGGCAAAGGTTACAAAAAATTTCTGTGCTGCAACGTAAGGTTTCCTAAGAGCACAGTGGCCTCCATAATCCTTAATTGGAAGACGTTTGGGACGACCAGAACACTTCCTAGAGCTGGCCGTCTGGCCAAAATGAGCTATCGGGGGAGAAGAGCTTTGGTGAGAGAGGTAAAGAAGAACCCAAAGATCACTGTGGCTGAGCTCCAGAGATGCAGTCGGGAGATGGAGAAAGTTGTAGAAAGTCAACCATCACTGCGGCCCTCCACCAGGTGGGGCTTTATGGCAGAGTGGCCCGATGGAAGCCTCTCATCAGTGCAAGACACATGAAAGCCCGCATGGAGTTTGCTAAAAAACACCTGAAGGATTCCAAGAAGGTGAGATATAAGATTCTCTGGTCTGATGAGACCAAAATAGAACTTTTTGGCCTTAATTCTAAGCGGTATGTGTGGAGAAAACCAGGCACTGCTCATCACCTGTCAATACAGTCCCAACAGTGAAGCATGGTGGTGGTGGCAGCATCATGCTGTGGGGTGTGTTTTTCAGCTGCAGGGACATGACGACTTGTTGCAATCGAGGGAAAGATGAATACAAGCCAAGTACAGGGATATTCTGGACGAAAACCTTCTCCAGAGTGCTCTACGAAATACTGCGCAAGGGTCGAATACGGAGGACCATGTGATATTCAGTTTTCTGTTTAAAAAATCTGCAAAAATGTCAAACATTCGGTGTTTTTCTGTCAATATTGGGTGCGGTGTGTACATTAATGAGGAAAAAAAAAAAAAAAATGATTTTAGCAAATGGCTGCAAATAACAAAGAGTGAAAAATTTAAGGGGGTGTGAATACTTTCCATACCCACTGTATATATAAAATGGTAATTCATAGATTTTACTGCAGTTTTACTGTAAAATACACGTGATGTTAAAAAAATGTACTCAGTTTGCAACACAGAGACTTCTGTGAATGTCTTTCACACACACCAACACACACACACAACCAAACACACAAACACAAACACACACACATTATACAGTACTCAATATATATATGTATGTATATGTGTGTGTGGGTGTGTGAAAGGACATTCGCAGAAGTCTCTGTGTGGCACATCTCATTATGATTTTTTTTAATTTGAATAGTTTTGTTTCTTGCTTTTGTCATCAGTGATGTACATGATGATGTTTTGTGTTAAACTTTCTGTTATTTAGTTAATGTTTACTTAAATATTTTATTACCCTGATGGTGTTTTGTGTTTATGACCAAGTGCACAGTCTACCATGTATATGAGTTTTGGCCATGATTTATGGACAGGCCACATATGATGATGCATCATGCCTTTTTCAACACAGATGCCATTTTTTTTAAACTGTAAATTTAACAAGATATTTTTTTATATTTTATATTTTATTTTTAATATACAAACATTAATCAATTTCTGCTATAAACAAAGGCCCTTCAATGAAAGAATGAAAAGAGGACTTGTGTGAACACTCAACATACTAAATTGACTTTTTCAATGATTCAATTCAATTCAAAACACTACAGGGAACTGAGAACTTTAAAAACTACTCTGAGACAGACTGCTTCCGCCAACAACCACCTGTTCCCAGCCTACACACCAGAGTCCCATGCTGCCACAAATCTAATACGGGCCTTTAGAAATCTAATGCAGACCTCCAGAACTGACCTTTCCTAATACTCTTTCTTGTTTCTTTATCTCCAGGGATGAACGGTAAAATACATTACTCGTTTGAAGACTCTGCCAGAGGTCTGTTTTCAATCGAGGAGAGCTCAGGAATTATTAGTTTAGAAAGGTCCCTGGACAGACAGACAAAGACCATGCATGTGCTGAGGGTACGAGCAACAGACCAGGGCTCTCCTCATAGACTGTCCTCTCTCAGCTCTGTGGTGGTGACAGTGCTGGATGCTAATGACCATTCACTGGCGTTTGAGCATAGGGAATACGTTTCCACAGTTTCTGAGGAAGTTACGATAGGGAAAAAGCTTCTGAATGTCTTTGCTGCAAGCAGGGACCGGGAAATTACTTCCCAGACAATGTACTCTATCACTAGCGGCAACGAGCAAGGAGCTTTCCGAATTGATTCACAGACAGGTGACACACACACACACACACACACACACAGTTTCCCCTCTGACAGTGTGGCTCAAAGAGGACTCCACTGTAAATGTTTGTGTTTGCAGGTGACATCTTTGTGATGGAGGCGCTGGACTATGAGGTGTCTCCACAGCACTACCTGACAGTGAAGGCCACCACCAGAGGAAAACAGTCGCTCAGTGACACAGCTAGTGTTACTATTCACCTCCTTGACATCAATGACAACAGCCCTGTGTTCAGCCAGAAGATCTACTCAGCTGTAGTCAGTGAGGACGCCAAACTTGAGAGTACAGTGCTGACGGTAAGTGTTTTGCATGTGTTTGCATTAAATTACACTGTATCTTTGAAGTGGTCCATAGTGTAGGCAGTTATGTTTTGTAGTATGTATGGCAGTTATGTTTCAGGTTCTCTCTACACTTCCACTTCACAATATGGTCTGTTTTTATATGCAACAAGTTTACAACCACTTTTTTTTTTGTCACAGCTTAGTATTTTCATAGTTAATAAAACCCAAATAAACAGAACACCCCTGCTGGTCTTAGCTGGTTTAAACTGGAAGTAGCTGTTTTTAGCTGGTCTCCCAGCCTGGCCAAGCTGGTCAATTCCAGCTATAACCAGCTTAGCTGTTTTTTTTCTTTTCTGTTCTTATGCAACATGCTTTAAGAATATTCAGAACACCTTATTAACCACATAACACCACCATGGCAAACAACACTAAACAGCCTACCATCCAATTCTCCAAGAACAACTTATCAACTGCATAACAACTTACTTAAGAGCCCAGAACACCCCAACAACCACAAAGTAAAATGCCACAAAACACTCATGACATCCAGGGCCATACACAAGTTTTTTTGTAAATACTGAGGTCCAAAAACTGAGGTTATTTTTGATTTTTTTAAATTTCATTTTAAGATGTTTCAAGGAAAAAAACAGAACAATTTATGACAAACATTAATTGTTTGTCAAGCAGAAAGCAGATTCTTAGACATGAGAATCAGGTTAAATGTTTGAATGAATTATCCACATTACAAACTGAAAACACAGAAGGGTTAAATATTAAAAATAATTTAGTAAAATTATACTTCCTTTATTTCAGCATTTTGGATTTAAATTATAGACATCTCTCAAACAGTACATAAACATTAGCGGAATGTGTTTTATATTATGAATTTGTAGGAGCATCAATGTTCAAATAGCTTCAGCAACATGTTTCTTTCCTGAATTAATCAATGTTTTCAAAGTCTCAGTGACTATGTCAGTGACATATGGTCAACTGATATTTTATGTATACTGTATGTTTTATGAAACATTTTATTAGACAAATGAATTTACCTACAGCTACCAGATGGCTACCTACAGTTTATTAAATTCATTAACAATATGTGCACATTCGTTAGGCAGCATACAATGCTGAAAACAACTCTGTTAATGTTTCTCGTCTCATCACATTGACAATTACGAATTAAATGAACCGCATAAATCATAACCTATATTAAATTCATAAGGCAAAATTAGACAAAAGTTAGTTTGCATCCCTGATTATACCATATCTGTCAATTATTTAACATTTCTATTGTAAAACATCTATCAATTATTAAATATTTAGTTTAGCTTCTTGCATCTTATCTCTCAACTGAAGAGTCACACTAAAATTTGACTCAGCAGCATCTGTGAACAGTAAAGCCCACCTAATTTGACTTGATGGGTCATCTTAAACCTTTCGATGTTGACGAGTGTTATTAGAGCTCTAAAGCAGCTCGTGAGAAAGTCGGCCATCTTGGTGCTGTGCGATATCCTTGATGCACCAAAGTAGAGTTAATATTAGGCAATTATTTCATTGTATACATTGGAAAAAATACTGAATTCTGGACCTCGGGGACCTAAATGGTGGGTATAGCCATGATAACACCTTACCAAGCGGATAGCACCACCCTGGCAACCATCAAGAACATCCTAGCAACCGTATAGCACCACTTTGACATCCACCCTGAACACTTCGGCATTGTGCCGACAAGTTTCGGGCGAGCAGGCACCACATTAATCTAGTTAAAATTATGAAATTGTATTTTGATTGTGTTGCTAAACCAATATATAAAATGTGTGGCATATGGTTTATGTGAGATTAACAGATTTTCATCCAGTGTAATGATCCCTGTCCTTAGGTACTAGCGAATGATTTTGATGGGCCTTTAAACAACCGGATCCACTATTCCATTGAGAACAACAACCAAACATGTCCATTCATCATGGATGCAGGCAGTGGTGAACTGCGACTGGTCCATCAGTTGGACAGGGAAAAGGTAATGCTTTTTGAATAACATCTTCCTCCTTGACTACAGCTTCACAGGCCTTGACAACAGTGTTCCTAATTCCTTGCAAAAGCCAAGGATGAATCCATCTTTTCCACCTTTTTCATCTCGGTTAAATTAGGTAGCGAGTTACATGCTGACCGTTCTGGCTTCCGACAGTGGAAATCCCCCCAAATCCGACAGCGCTGCAATCAACGTGACCGTGTCTGATGTGAATGATAATCCCCCTGTCTTCTCTCAGGCTAACTACAGTCTCATCATCCAGGCAAGACCACACTCTCCCATAGAGTAGAGCAAATTAAATCCTACACTCTCTTTCCTAAACTCCATGCCTGAAATCTCAGTGAGAGGTGATGTTATAATCGCTCAGTTCTTTTGGAGTGATTCTGGATATCTTTCTCTCTTCTGTAGGAGAATCTACCTTCAGGGGCCGCAGTGTTACAGCTCAATGTGACAGACAATGACTCCCCTCAAAATGGACCTCCTTTCTCCTTTAGTTTTCCGAAGGGTGATGAGTCAAGCTCATTCAGCGTAGACCAGCAGGGTGTGGTAAAGACAGCTGGACCACTGAGAAAGGGTCAGCATATACTCCAAGTGCAGGTGAGAACTGAGCTTTGTTCATTTGTTGGGACTTCATGGACCCCTGTGGGTGCTTCACAAATAGCCAGGGGACCCTCACTGATAAGAGTGCCACAGTGACTTCTTTAGCAGAATGGGGTTCCCCAAGTATACATTTTCCCCTAAGGAATTAAAAAAATAATAGCCTTAAACCAAACCAACCAAATTAATTAAAACAAAAATGTGTCTGAAATCATAAAAAATACAAGGTAGTTATTTGCAGGCACATTGGGCTCATGACAAGGTTCCGTGGCTTAGACACGTTGGACAAATTATGCATGATTAGAGGATGATAACCTGATTTTTAGGCTGAGAACAGCATTAATTTTTGTGATAGTGGAAGATTGTGATGCAGACATTTGTAAAGAGTCATGTGTTAAAAGTTCCCTCTTGTGTTGAACAAGTGTCATAGCAGGCAAGTGAAAACATTTTACAGCCTCCCTATCCACAATGCTCAGTTCTATAGTCCAGTAATATTAGCAGAATTTAGTTAGATACATAATTATAGCTTACTTATTCTAACTTATAGACCAATTTTATATTTCATAAATATTATGTCACATTTTGTATTTACTTTACTGTTAAAAAATTTGGGGTCAGTAAGACTCCATTAAAACAAAGAAAGAAAACAAAAAGAAAGAAATTAATATTTGTAATTCAGCAAGGATGCATCAAATTGAACAAACGTGACACTAAAGACGTATATTTAATTTAAAAAAAAATATTTCTATTTCAAATAATTTCAAAGTTCTTTTGAACTTTCTATTCATCAAAAAATCCTGAAGTATCGTTTCCACAAAAATATTAAGCTGCCCACCTTTTTAAAACTTTGATAATTATAAGAAATTTTTCTTGAGCTGCAATCAGTATTTCTACTGATTTCTGAGCATTCATGTGATGCTTATATTATATTACTTAATTAGATTATTAATTATTTAACTGAACATCTTAGTTAGTCATTGTCGTATGTTCAAATATGAATTAAATAAAAATACAAAAGAATTTAATTGAATTTTAACTATTTGTATGTACTTTAACAAATATTCTGTCATACATTATATATGTTTGTTAGGGTTATTAATAAAAGTTAATGTAAATTGTTACCTTAGTCTAAAATCTAAAAGGAAAATCTTCTGTGTCTAATTTCAGGTGTCTGACAATGGAAGGCCTTCACTGAAATCAGTCACATCTCTCAGTGTGCTTGTAGTACAGACAAGTGTGTATCCTCCATCTGTGCTTTCTCTGGATGTTTTCATCATGATCTTGGAAGATGAGTATTTAGGAGGCATGCTGGGCAAGGTCCACGCCACAGATCAAGATGAATATGATACGCTCACATTCAGTCTGGAGCCACAGTCACACAGCTTGTTCTCTGTCGTTGGCACGGATGGCAGACTGTTGGCCTGCGGAGGCTTGGACGTGGGTCATTACCAGCTTAATGTCTCAGCCAGTGACGGCCGTTTCTCAGCCTTAGCCAGTGTTACAGTGAATGTGCTGCGGGTCACCGAGCAGATGCTGGACAGTTCTGTTTCTGTGTGCTTTGCTGGCATCACTGCAGAGGATTTTATTCAGGACCGCTGGAAAAACTTCCAAAAAGCAGTCCGCAGTATCGCCGGAGTCCGCAGGGGTGCCATGCAGTTGATCAGTCTACAGACTGCAGAAACTGGCGACAGCCTGGATGTTCTTCTGTTCTTTGAGAGATCAGGACGAGGTGGCAACTCGCTGGAAGCCCTCTCTCAGAAGCTCAGCTCTTCCAGAGCAGCCATCAAAGAGATGACAGGACTACATGTAGTGCGGGTTTTGAATAGTCAGTGCTCAAGCTCTGAGTGTCCTGGCAGTATGTGTAGACGAGTGGTCCTGCTTAACCAGACCAGTATGGCCACATACAGCACTGCCCGATTGAGCTATGTCACACCCAGACACCACATGACAGCCAAATGCCTGTGCACAGGTATGCAATGTTACCATCATAAACTGGGTAACAGTCTATAAAGCTGTTGCATTTTGAATTGTGAAATAAAATAAAAAAAATTTTTTTTCAATTTGTAAATAAATAATACTAAATAATATTATGACTACTAATTTTTATCCTAAGTAAGGATTTGATTCGTAGTATTATTTTTTGTACTTTTACCATTAAAAATAAATATTTCTACACAATAATAATAATAGTTCTAGAGGTATACAAGAATATTAAATCATGGCTTGTTTTTCCACTCTTATTTAAACAAGTTTTTTTTAATTTATTTTTAGGGAAAAAAATTAATTGCACAATTATTGTATAATAACAACACAACAACAACAACAATAATTCTTAGTTTCTAGAGAGATATAAAAGAATATAAAAATTATGATTTGTTTAATGGTGTCTCGATCAAAAAAAACTAATTTATATAATCCCTAATAAAACCAATAATTTTAGGTTATTTGAATATTATATTAATAATAACTAATATTTTACAATTGATATTTTAGTATTTGTATATTATATTACAGGCAAATATTACTAATCAATAATAGTAGTAGTAATAATACTAGTTGCTGTTGTAATAATAAAAGTACCAATAGTTGTAGAAATATTATTACAATTATTAGTATGTGTAATGATGCCTTCGGACACATTGTATGTAAAACAATAAAGTCTATAAAGTACATTTGTTGAATCTCAACTTACGTTTTTTTTTTTCAGACAGAAAGTGCCTGAAGCATGAAACCACTTGTGTAAACAGTCCATGTCCAGAGGACTATGAGTGTGTGTCAGGCTTTGGGAAAGACAAACACAGCTGCATATGCACAGGTGCTGCCAAAGTCAAATGCTCAGGTAACAGTGAATTAATTTCCTTATCAGAGAAGACAGTGTCATTCGAGCCGTTCATGCCAGACTGGGGATGACCGAGGTGTTGTAAAAAATACTGTAAAATATTGTGAAACCTAATCGTTGGTTTTCGAACAACGTAGTATGAGGAGCCCTGTCTAGTACACCCCCAAAACCAAAAATCAAAGACTTTATAAAAGAGATAATAGGGACCTGTAATGCAGAGAATGGCCGAATTCGTCTGAGTAAGATACATCTTGGGGTTTAACAGGAAAATCATTCTACATTAAAAAGACGTGGCGGTTCTTCAGCTGAGAAATGGGTATCCTTTATTATATCCTTAACGAGAATGTCATAACAGTTTTAATTATCTTCCACAGTGTTATACTTCTTTTGTTAGAGTAGTAATTATTAAGTTGAGTATTTATATTACAAAGACATATAATGGTACAACGTCCCAGGTACGTAGTAACCGGTTCCCCGAGGGAACCGAGACGCTGGTCGGAAAACGCGAGGGGAACGCCTTCAGCGATACCAAGCTCTGAATAATATGTGTAATCAGTCGAACGATGGGCGAGACGTCCGCGGCGGGTGACGTCATGACCAGGAAGCCTTAAAAGCATGTGAGGTGCAGCCGGCATTAGCTTCTAGGAGTGAAGCAAGCTCCAGTAGGGATGCCGGAAGTATGGCCTTACGACGCAGCGTCTCATTCCCTCGGTGAACCATGGTTACATACGTAACCTAAGGACGTTCCCCTTCAGGAACTCGAGCTGCGCGGAAAAAACGCTAGGGGAACGAGAATGTCCACGCCGCCAGACTTCTAAGTCTCTGCCTAGTGTGGAAGATTGCACAGCTAGGGCGAGAGTACAGAAGAGCCCGGAGTGGCTAAAGTAGGCTGGGCTCGCCATCCCGAAGGCCAACTTTTGGAGGGGTGAATCTTGACCCCCAAAGGAGAGGGGAGATTAGAGGATTCGGGGCTATGGAATAGCATCCTGATCCACAACTTAGCATAAGCTTCTCTGGCCGGAGGCCTCAGCCTCAGCACACCGCAGAAGGAAATGTGTAAGAAGAGGGTGTCTTCCCATTGAATGGCCACAGAGAGGGGCGTGGTAGGCCGAAATGGCCGCCACGAAGCCCTCTAGGGGGGAGTGGGTCAACCCTGCGGATAAACAAGCCTGCAGGAACTCCAGAACTGTACCAAAAGGGCAGTTAGCTGGGTCGAGCTGGCGGTCTCCGCACCAAGAAATACAGTTTCCTCATAGAGGGAGCTCTGGAGGGAGGATGGTCTCAACAACCTCGGTTGAGAGAACGGAAGTTATGAGTGTGCATCCTCAGAGGCCACACCCACAGCTCCACAGCTCCTCCGCCTGTGAGAGGAGATCTCTCATGACGGAAATCTTCCAAGGAGAGCCGTTGAGAAGGGAAATCAGATCCGAGAACCATACTCGGCCCGGCCAGAACGGGGATACTCACAACAGACGGGCCTGTCCCGGCGCACTCTCTCCAGAACTCCCGGGAGCAGAAACATTGGAGGAAAGGCGTACAGACGAAGCCTCAGCCAAGTATGTACCATGGCATCCAGCCTCAGTGGAGCCGGATGAGTCAGAGAGTACCAGAGGGGACATTGCAATGTCTTCTGAGTCGCAAACAATTCCACCTGAGCCTGGCCAAAAACTCTACATATCTGCTTCACCACATAGCGGGTTTGGTGAAAGATCCATTTACACGGGCATCACCCCTGCCTCGAACAGTATTGCTCCCCTTCTTGAGATGGCCCATGAATGTAAACTGCTTCACAACGAGAGGAGTTTGCCCCTGGGACCACACAGTATATGGTTGCGCAGCTGTACAAGGGCGCGAACCGCCAGAAATCCTGGCAGTTGATGTAAGGGGGCCGGGAAAAAAAGAGACCACCGTTGCGTTGTTACCGACATATGGTGACCTCTTAGGTCTGGGAAAACTCGAAACAGGGCCAGCATCTCCCGACAATTGAATGCCAAGTCAGATGGCGACCACTCCACAGACAGCGGGCAGGGTGGCCACTCATGACCGCACCACAACCAGTGAGGGATGCATCCGTCGCTAGCATACACGGCAACAAGGAGCTCCCAGCACCGGGCCTGAGACAAGAACCAAGGTTTCCTCCACATGTATAAGGCACGTAGGCATCGCCATGTGACCATGAGCATGCGAAGCGGATTTCCCCTCAGGGAAAACCCCTTGTTCTTGAGCCACCACTGTAGGGGTCTCAAGTACAGCAGGCCAAGAGGTACCACGTTGGACGCGGGGGGGGACAGCCTGTATCAGCCAAGCGTCGGACTTGCTGACAGTGAGTGACCGGACATTCTCTGACTACTCGCGATGAGGTGAGGATCAACTCGCCATCGAGCAGGAGACTAACATGCCTGAATGTGGTCGAATCACACACACGCCCAGATCAAGTAGTTATGTACTGGAAAAACGCACCACTTTTTCTTGGCCTTTAAGTCTTAACACCAGCCTTTCGTTGTGGCGAGCAACGACATCTCGATGTCGAACCGCATCGCTCTGATGAGTAATATCAACAATCGTCGATGTGGTTGACGGGTGAAAGTGTGGGTGAGAGTGCAAGGAACTAAGGCCAGAACCAGTATGGTAGGCTTTGCCCCCAAAAACGACTCAGGAACTTCCTGTAATGAGAAGGATGGTGCGATATGGACAATATGCGTCCTTAGATCGATCGTGACAAACAGTCTAGCGAACCTGATCTGAGACCACGGCTTGTTGAGTGTCGGAGCATTCTGAACTTCAGGTCGTTATGACTGAAGCGGGTAAATGGCTGCAGATCTAAAATGCGGACGCAAAACCCCCACCATCCTTCTAGGAACAAGAAGTACCGGCTGTAGACCCGCGAGTCTGCCTCGTGCGGAGTGACACCCGTGGCTCCTTCATCAGAGGAGTAAATACTTCTGTTTATACGAGGCCGGCTCGGGACCCACTAGAGTGGGGGGACAGTTGAATCGAGGCGGACGAGAACCGAACTGGATCCTGTATAGTAGCTGTTCCACAGTATCAGGGACCCAGTGAGAACATGGCAGTCGCTTCCACGCTGCTAAATAATCTACTAAGGGGATCAGTCTCTCGAGACTGATCTCTGGTGTGCCCAGAACGGTTAGTTCGGTGCCTTGAAGCGTCTGCACACCAACAGGGGACGCTGAACTAGCTGCTCTTGGGACCTCCGCAGAGGCCGCGAGCCTCACAGGGCCGCTACGTTGCCGGGCGGAAACTGAAAGAAACGCTCGCTGGAGACCACTGCGCCCTGGAACACGGCACGGTTGACAGACCGACCTCCTGAGGGCACTGAGAAGAGACGGGCACCGTATGATGAGGTGTAAACCGCTCTTCCCCAGAGGGACCTGCCCTCCGAGGTCCTGAGCCACAGCATCAGGACTCTGATAGCTGAAGTCTCCTATTGAAAATGACGATTCTCAGACCCGCATTATCTCCTAGGAAGACTAGACTGATAGAATCAGAGCCTGCTCGGGGCAGGACCCAAGGAAGCACACTCGGCAGGGGCTCCCACACCACCAAGTGACCTCCTAAGGGAACCAGTCTCGAGAGACTGGCTTGTGGTGCGCTTAGAGCAGCAAGCTCAGTGCCCTGAAGCAGCGGACTGGCAGAGGATGGCCGTGCTAGCTGCTCTAGATACCTCCGTAGGGGTAGCGAGCCTCTTAGTACCGCTACGTTTCCAGCCGGTAACTGAGAGAAGCGCTCGCCAGAGAATGCTGCGCCCTGGAACTGCAGGGTTGGCAGACCGATCTCCTGAAGGCACTGAGGAGAGACAGGCACCATATAATGAGGTGTACACCGCTCTTCCCCATAGGGGCCTGCCATCCGAGGTCCTGAGCCACAGCATCAGAACTCTCATAGCTGAAGTCTCCTATCGAAAATGACGGCCCTCAGACCCACGTCATCTGCTAAGAAGACTAGACCACAGCCTGCTCGGGGCAGGACCCATCTAGACACCTCCGTAGAGGTAGCGAGCCTCTTAGTATGGCTATGTTTCCGGGCGGTGACTGAGAGAAGCGCTCGCCGGAGACCGTTGCGCCCTGGAACACGGCAGGGTTGGCGGACCGACCTCCTGAGGGCACTGAGGAGGGACGGGCACCGTGTAATGTGGTGTACATCGCTCTTCCCCAGAGGGAGTTGGCCCTCAAAAAGTCCTAGACCTTAGACGTCAGGACATTTACGACGAAGACTATCCAGAGAGAATGACGGTCCGCAGAACCGCCCTCCGCTAGAAGCCTTCGGTCTGTGAGCGCCACTCTGACTCTAGACTCTGCAGAGTACAAGAAGTGAGGCCCCAAATGAGGGGATGGAAACAAGGTGGGTTGGGGACAAATGCTCCGCCAGAAGCCCTGCAAACCGCATCAAAACTCCTCAAAGGAAGAGATGGTTAAGCGTGCCTCACTCGAGAAATTTAGATCCCCGAGCCCTGTTATCTAACTTATCATAGTCAGCCAAATACTTAAGTTCTATCTACAGAATTAAGGCACATCAAACAACCAGACGATGTCACATACGGGTCCCTAGTGTAGTAAGTCACCTCAAAAACCGCAAGATGTAATATATGTGCTGCGCTGAGCCATTCCAGTCACATGATCAAAGAATCATCTCCCTTGACCAAACAAACCGACGCTCTAATCTCGCGAACAGGGTGGACGATAGGAAGAGCGTCCAACCGTGTATGCTTAGCATCATGAGCATCTCCGCGTTTCTCAGTCGCGCCGTGAATACAGCCAAGCAGAGGGACCGCAATCGCAAGGATCACAGGCACCGGACACACTCCTCGGAGCGTTTGCCCCGGCGAGCGAGTGGAGCATTTAATAGCGGGGGGGAAAAACAATCCGCCACGGCATGCGGCCGGAGCTCCGCTCCTTTTAATGCCTTCTCCTATAATATAAGGCATACTATTGTTGCTCGTGAAATGATGCTTGTGCAACTGGCAGAGCCTTTTGCACGGCACTCATAGCAATCTACTCGGAGGAAAGACAGGCGAGGCGTCGCCCGCCTCTCCCCGCGGGGGAAGTACCGCAGCGCAGGGCTTCGCACAAGAGAGCGGGCGCCCCGGATCTGGTGATTAAGCAGATCAATACGCGAAACCACGGGCCACAGCCGCCGCTCGAGCCTCGGCGAAAGCGGGGCCGGCACAGCGAGGAACGCTAGTGAAAGCTCTCTCTTCAAAGAGAGCCCTCTGAGAGCGAAGTAAGGCAGTAACAACTATGCTTCGCTCGCAAGCAAACCACGCACAGGCCGTGTGTGTCCCCACACGTGATATAACATTATCTTTGGGCAGGGAGGAACACAACCTACAACGTGGCCTGCTCTCGCCTTGAATGCTTTGTCCTTGCATGAGCTTAGACATAGCTGGAGCTTATAGACTTTGGACAGAAAACAATAAATAAGACTCACAGAACATAAATCGTGACCGACACACAGAGAGCTTCGCTGAATGACAAAAAGCTAGCGCCGGCGGCACCTCACGTACTTTTAAAGCTTCCTGGTCATGACGTAACCCGCCGCGGACGTCTCGCCCATCGTTAGACTGATTACACATATGATTCAGAGCCGGTCACGCTGACGGAGTTCACCTAGAGTTTACGAAGCAGCAGATCGAAGTACCGAAGGGGACACTTCCTTCGGTCAAAATCCATTTGTAAAAAAACCATATGAGGATCAAGTTTTATTTTAGAATCGATGACGGGTCAGTTATTATGCAGCTAAAGGCAAAAGGCCAGTAAACTTGTACACTGAGCCAAAATGAAATCTGGACTTTGGTACAGGTCTAGATATCACTATAATCTGTCCGTTAATTCCCAGTTAGCTCAACTATGTAAAAAAAAAGTAAAAATCAATCAATCAATCAAAAAGCAATTTTCCCAGTTCCAGTGTTGCTGTAGTTACTGTATTTTGCTTGTGTATGGCAGTATGATATTGTGGTGGAAGCATTAGTTAATCCTTTTAGTATGGTCTACGATTTTCCATTGCTTAAAATTATTTAGTAAGTCATTAATTATTACACCACAGTCTTTCAGGGTGTGTCTGCTAAAACAGAATCCAAGCGACCAGGATCCCAACTTAAATGTCATCTGTTTTTATTTTAATTTATTTACTACTATCTGTATTCTGTTTTTTCTGTTCCAAGGAGGATCTTCAATGACATTTAATGAAAGCAGCTACATTAAATATCGCCTGAGGGAAAGCATGAGAGAAGTGAAGCTCACGCTCAAGTTAAAAACTCTCTCAAGAGAAGGAACAGTAATGCTTGCCAGAGGAAGAGGCCACAGTGTTTTAGAGGTATAAAAGAATATTAAAATACAGTACCGTATACTTAAACCCTAATAGAACCAGATGTCCCTAGATAAGTCTGAAAACAGCTTAAACTAGTCTAGGATGGTCTTTATGATGGTTTTAGAGTGTTTTGTGGCAGGCTGGGAAACTAAATAACTAAACTATTTTAAACCAGCTTAGACCAGAAAATCACCTTAAGCTGGTTTAAGCTGTTTCTTGGCAGTGTACTTTGGATGATAGCAACTTTATTTTTCCATTTCACCTAAATTTTGCCATTAGATTTCTTAATATTGACTGCATGTTTTCCTTAGATAGTGGGTGGCCGACTGCAGTTCCAGTTGGATTGCGGCTGGGGTCTCGCTACAGTTTCTGTGCACAGCGTCCTGGTGAATGATGGCCAATGGCACATGGCAGAACTTGAGGTGAAGGGTAACTATGCCAGGCTGATTCTGGATCAGCTCCATTCTGCATCAGGCATCGCGCCCGGTCCCCTCCACTGCCTCAACCTGGGCGACCAGGTGGTCCTAGGTGGACACGCTCAACGTCTCGGTTCCAGACTCAGGCGCAATCTGCCTGTATCAGACAGCCTACAGGGCTGCATGGACTCTGTGCTGTTTAATGGACAGAGACTGTCCTTGGAATCAAATGGTCCATTAGGGGTTGCCATTGAGGACATGGTGGGAGTGTCTCCTGGCTGTGTCTTCTTCCCATCTCCAGACTGCTCCAGTAATCCCTGCCTCAACGGAGGGAGCTGCTTAATGAGGCAGAGTGGAGGTAGACTGAACCCACATACTATAGATTCATGACAATATCATACTTACAGGATCTGTATTAATTTTTTCATATTTTTTTTCAGATAAATATTATTATTAGACTCGAACCATTGTTCCCCCCCTTTTAATCTGGAATAATTAAATAAATAAATAAATACTGTGGCAGCCCATTTCCACCTTAAGGTACAAAAAAGGTAATTGCAACTTTATATCTCACAGTGACTTTATGTCTTGAAGGAATTTATGTCTTCAAATTTATATTACATTTTTACTTTTATTTTTACTTAATTAAAAAAGTCTCATTGAGATAAATAAAGTGACATTGTGAGATATACACTACCTTTCAAAAGTTTGAGGTCAGTAAGATATTTTTTAAAGAAATTAATACTTTTATTCAGAAAGAATGCATTAAACTGATAAAAAGTGACAGTACTGACTTTTAAATTGTTACAAAAGATTTGTTTTAAATAAATGCTGTTCTTTTGAGCTTTATAGTCATTGTAGAATCCTGAATTTGGTTTCCACAAAAATATTAAGAAGCTCAACTGTTTTAAACATTGATAATAATTTTTAAAGCAAATCAGCATATTAGAATGATTTCTGAAAGATCATGTGACACTGAAGACTGGGGTAATGATGCCGAAATTCACCTTTAACATGAAAGGAATAAATTACATTTGAAAATATTATTAAAATAAAAAAGTTATTTCATATTGTAATAATATTTCACAATACTGTTTTTATAGTATTTTTAATCAAATAAATACAGCCTAGGCAAGCATGTAGTATAGTTGCCATTTAAAAAGATAAAGTTGCAATTGTGACTTGAAACGTAATTTTGAGATAAAGTTGTGACAGTTAATTTATCTGAGGAAGAAATTGGCTTCCATGAAACTTAAAAGAGAGATAATTGTACACAATTTTTTTTGTACAAATTAGCTATTAGAGATGTAATATTAGATAAACAAGCATTTAGACCCCACTGCACAAAACATCTTTATTTAACCCCTATATTATATGTATAAACTGGTTTATTGCATTGCTGGGTCACTGATATGGTGATCTTCCCACAGGTTATGTCTGTAAATGCAGCACTTTATTCTCTGGGACTCACTGTGAGGTCAAGATCGGTCTTTGTGACTCCAACCCCTGCCTTTATGGAGGAACCTGCATCCAGAATAACCTGGACTACTACTGTAAATGCAGGGGCCGGTACTCAGGTCAAAGGTACTACACAAGTACTGCACAACTGAATGAATTTTTGATTATAAAATCTGTCAATGGGACAAAATTACTGTATGCCCAAAACTCTTTGTATGATTGCAGGTGTCAGATAGGTCCGTACTGCAAGGAGAATCCATGCCAGAATGGTGGACAGTGTATAGACGGTCTTGATGGACCCATCTGTGAGTGTGAGCCGGGATTCAAAGGAGAAAGGTCTTTTGTTTTTGTCATCCTTATGAACATATCATAGTACTTTTTTCCCCAAGTATGTTTGACAGAGTATTTTTGTTTTTCAGGTGCATGATCGATGTCGACGAGTGTGTGGACAGGCCTTGCTTCAATGACGGCCGTTGTGTCAACACATACGGGTCCTTTAACTGTTCCTGCTTGGTGGGATTCAGCGGGAGACTGTGTGAGATGGACACAGAAGTCAGAAACCAACTTATATCTTCGTCCTGGAACTCTTGGATTGGAGAACTGGTCGCAATGCTGGCCTTCTTGATGGTCATCTTTGTTTTGACTATGTTTTTCTTAATAGTGTGGAAAGGAACCTGGAAACCTGACAAGAGCGATAAAGTGCTTGATAAGTACAAAGATGTTGATTCTTACATTCAGAGGTCCAGCGTATACAACCAAGCCCGAAAAGAATCGTACCCGGACACCCCGCCGCAGGTCCCAGTGCGACTCAACTCCTACACACCCAGCATTCCTGGAGAATGTCGAAACAACCGAGGCTCCGTGCCTGAGTTCAGCAGCTTCGCACCAGATCCAATCTTTGGTCTTAGGAAGACTGTGGCTGTGTGCAGTGTAGCCCTTAACCTACCACATCGCAAAGCATCCCATTCACATTTGGAAAATAATTCCATACAGCAAATGGACTGGGATGAGGAGTATGATGGTTAGTGCAATCTGAACCTTCAGGTGGAGGCCTTTAAAGGTGCCCTCAGAAAAAAAAAAGCAAGTACTGTTCAGCTGGTCATGTGATCTCCACACGTGGGCTCCATTTATTTATTATTTATTATTTTTGTTTTTTTAAATGTGTAAAACTAGTTACTGAGTGCATTTTTAAAGTGCAAGTTTTTAAAAACAATAATATTATCTTCTAGGTGTAAACTAGGTGTAAAAATGCTAATTTGTGAAAACGGTGATGTCAGTTGAATGTGTGTTACGTGTTTGGTCTATACCAGGGTTCCTCAAATCTTGCCCTGGAGGGCTAATGCACTGCAGAGTTTAGCTCCAACCCTGATCAAAGTCAGTTACCTGTGATTTTCTAATGATCCTGAAGACATTGATTAGCATGCTCAGGTGTGTTTGATTAGGGTTAGAGCTAAACTCTGCAGGAAAGTGGATCTTGTGGGCCAGATTTGAGGATCCCTCATCTGTAGGTATGTACACGGGTGCATAGTGTTTCTTTACAATGGGACATCGCCAACTACTGGTCTGGCATGCGTAGTACCGTGTTTTAGTCATTTTCACAGATCTGTGTAAACTGGGGTCATTTTGACAATGTTGCCGTTTGTGTGTGAAACTTTAAAAAAATGCAAAGATGCTTTTCCGTTTTTAGTACATTGTTGTCATTTTAACGTAACCCTAGTTAACACCTTTGCAGAATTGCTGTTTACGGTTCCTTTTTTGTATTTATTCTTCCAGAAAAATTCCTAGACTTGACTTCCTGTTTAGCAGTTGAAGACGACAGTATTTCTTTGTCTCATGGTAAAAGATGTCTGCGGTCCATGTGCTCTCTCCAATCAGACGTCACGGATGACAACAGTAAGTTGTACTAAAAATCACTTTTTTTTAAACAAATGCACAGATCTGACAAAAAAATACATATTTTGCTATTTTGTGCACTGGTGTATTCATTTGCAACATATGTATCTATGTGCTATTTCTGTAATGAATTCCATCCCCCATTGGATTACATCGTAGCCCGATTTCTGAACAGATCCAAACGGGCTACAGTGTATGTGTTATGCTGAATGAATTTTAAAAAGAAAAGCAAGAAAGGCCTGAGATTTTTGCTTTTAGCCTCTTCTACATTTTTCAGTAATTCTGTATATATTCAAATCATGTTGATCTTAATTAAATTAAATTTAAAAAGATCTTGAATTAATTAACAAATGTAATTACTTATCATTGAATATTGGTTCTTTCCAAAATCTTTCTTTGAAAACTGGACTTTTCAAAACATATATGCACCCATAAAAACAAATATTCCATTAGAGTGTATATCCAAATATGTGTTCACGGCGCAAATTTCTAGAAACTGTAATATTGGCTTAATTTAATCAAGGCATTTGGGTTAAACATTTGTTATCACACAATCAAAATGTGACCAAATTCAGATCAATATTGGAATACGCATGTGCATGTAGGATGGAATAGTGCATTAGTCATCAATTAATGTGTTTAGCCTTATGGTGCTTAATATTCTTATGGTCAGATATACTATTGTAGTCATTTCATAGTGCCTTTACAGAACACCTAGTTGGAATCATATTTAGGATTTATCAACATGTTATGTCCGTTATATCTTCTGCTCTATCTCTATGTTTAATACATAGGGTCTTTTGTAAAGTTTTATCTTAAAAAGCGTCAAATCTGATTTAATGACTAATTTATTTATTTGTTACTTTTACAAGCCTCCAAAGCGAAATGCCCTGTCAAAACATAGTTTGACATGGTGAGAAAAAGGTATACACAGTTACATCTCATGTCATGTTGTTACATCTCAGCCTGCTACTTTAACTAATTTTCTGCATGGCAGCATGCAGCTGATTGTTTATTTTCTCAACGTCCAGCACTGACCAAACTAATCACATGGAAATTAAAAGATTCATTTTGCCATTTTAAATGTGTATATATAAAACACTCAGAATGTAAAAAAAATTGTTCTTCCTTGAGCTTTGGTACCTTGAGAATCCTATTTTTTTTTTCTCCTGTGTTTTGTTATTTATCAGACCCTTCTTGCATGCTCCATTGGTTTAGCAAGCTCGGTTACACTGAACAATTGTGTGAATTTGATAGGCTCTTGTGAATCGGCTATAACAAGATGCACTGGAATCGATCTCAGGGGCACTTTGATGTTTAATCTTCTTTAACTCTGAGGAGTTATAACAAGTGCTTTCAAACCAGCATGCTCAGATCTTTCACATGTCCAAGATTAATGAGCCTCAGAACAATCAAAGCATGCCGTAGTCTGAAGATACACGTGAGCTTTACTGAAATGTGTGTTGTGGAGCTGCTTGTAGCTGTGAGAATGTGGATGATGTGACAATATACACAGCCATTCAAAAGTTTCGAGTCAGTAAGATTTTTTTATTAAGAAATTATCCAAAAAAATTTTTATCAGAAAGGAGCGGTGCCACCATTAATGATCAAAGAAAATAAAGACAATATAAATATAGCATATTTCAAAACATTTCTAATAAATATTAAATGTGCTATCTTTCTATTCATCAAAATAATCTGCAACAAATGTATGAGGTTCCCCCCAAAAAAAAAAGGAAGCAACACAATGGTGATTACAATTGATAATAATAATAATAAATGTTTCTTCAGCAGCAAATCAACAAATTAGAATGATTTCTGAAGGGTCACGTGACACTGAAGACTGGAGTAATGATGCTAAATAAAATCAGCTTTGCATCACAGAAATAAATTACATTTTAAAACTATTTAGCGAATTGATAAAACATTAATTTTAAATCTGGACTGATTTAACATATTATCTTTTACAATTTGATCTATTTATTTTTAGTCAATTAAATGCAGCTTTGGTGAGCTTAAGAGATTTTTTCAAAAACATTTTAAAAATCGTACTGACCCGAAACTTTTCAACAGTAGTGTACACAATTTGTACATATGTCCCCCCCCCCTTTCAAAATATATAGTTACCTACAGTATATTGAGTTCTTTGTGATCTTAATAATAAATGTCAAATTGTCTGGTTTTCAAACTCAAACAGGCTATTACTGGGATACATCGGATTGCCTTCAGAATATCTATTCTCCTGGGATCCAAGGTTTTCTCCAGTATGAATTGGTGCAGATGCCCTCCTTCATGCACACTGCTCCAGAAATTCTTGACATGGGCTACCTTACTGGTGGCGATGACACTGAGCACTTCCTGCCAATTCCAGCTCTCCCTCTTAATACTGACATGTCTGCAGTTCCAGAGTATGACCAGTATACCATGCCAGAGGTCCACCATGTTATCCACCCAACAGCTAGATCAAACTCCATGTCTTCTAGTCAACATTACATCCATGACTACCCACAGCCTATTCAAACAACCTTTGGGATGCCTCAGGGCCATCATATAGGACCTGCTGGGGTTCCTGATTCCTTAGAAAGTCCTGTGTGAGAGCCACACACCTCTAAATTCCATCAGACTTGCCAGCCAGTGGTTAGAAATTTAATTCTACACTTACTGACCATAAATAACTTCATAAAGATGTTGTTGGTAACACTACCAGAGACTGAGGTGTGACCGTTTATAGGCTCTCATTTGAAATCACCATTAATCACTAATGCAGAACCATCTATCTTTGAATGATAGGAATGTCACTCCTTGCAATCTAGGTGCAATCTATTTGATGGAAAAATGACAGTGACAGTGGTCTTGGGGGTTAAACAGACACCTAGTGGTATGGATTGAGCATCATGCAAAAGTTGTATTTATTTATTTTTTTTAGTTAATCATGCCATCAGTCGTGATTTATTCTGTAATTGAAAATGTACAAAACAGGGAGTTAATGGCATAAACAGAGTAGTATTTGGCTAGTCATGTGATCAACACGGTGGCCTCTATGAGGGGATTCACTCCATGTAGAATTTTTAAAACCAGCGTTTAAATTTTATTTCACGTAGTTAAGTCCACTTTAAACATTCTACTAACTGCATCTGCAAATATATATCAACTAACATTAGAGTATTAGTAGACTGTTAGGTTAGGGTTAGTAGAGTAAGTACTTGCAAAAAATGTCTTTATAGTCAGCAGAATGTGCTGGGGAAATAAATAAAATGTTTGCAGCATAACTATTTAATGAGACAGTCTCTAAACTTAATACTTTGTTTGTTTTTCTGCATCAATTGACACTACTAGTTTGATATTGGCAAATTGGAGTTTTGATTGCCAAACAACAAGAGTTAGTTGAATGTCGTATAAATCGACTATCAAAATAAAGTGATATCAAAACTGATATGATATATCATGTGATCTTAAACACATTTTAAATAGTACTATGCATTTATTTTGTATATTTTATACACATTGATCGAACAGCATATAGTTCAACTGCAAACTCATGCCATTGCTTTAGTCATTGTTTACAGTACATTGAAGTATTTAACTTAAAAAAAAAAAGTCACACTTCAGCTTTATATATTAAATATTATCTTTTTCCATGCTGACATGAATTGACATGAAATGTTGTCATTGAAATGTTATGGTCAGTGTGGGAATTGTACATTTGTGAAGTTCGTTATGAATTATTTTTGGGTAATCAGAGACAAATTTGACAATAACATTTTAAGTTTTAATTCCTAATGTATTTAATTACTGGTGGTGTAGAGTAAAATACCAAGATTTGATCCAGGAAAATGAAGGATGGGATTATATAAGTAGATACACCTTAAAGGTTAAAGAAAAAAATAAAAAGAAGATTTGGTTTTCTTCTAGTGTATTTCTTTCAGATACCTGGAGAATACTTTTTTTTTAAACATAGATTAGGAATGCTAGAATTTAGAAAAAGTTATGTATTTGTCTGTTAAAGGCACTAATGTATATATATGCTCTCCTTGCTGAAATGACTTTTTGAAATGTTAATGGTTCTGTGTCTTGACACAAAAACCTGAATAATAAATTTTTAAGCCCTAATACATGATATTCTGTCTCATTTATGACATTTTAGGTGTGTGGGTGGTTGATCTACAAGATTAGAAAAAGACCTGAAGGTCTTTGTTAATGAGTAAGGAATCAGGGGTGAGGAGATGAGAAAATCTCTCTATCCATATGGTGAATATCGCAGGTGCATCGCATGTAAATTATCGAATGTCATGGCAAAAGAGTATAATTACTGCTTATTTCAGTAATTTCAACTCAAATTGTGAAACTCGTCTATTAAATAAATTCAATGCACACAGACTGAAGTAGTTTAAGTCTTTGGTTCTTTTAATTGTGATGATTTTGGCTCACATTTAACAAAAACCCACCAATTCACTATCTCAACAAATTAGAATATGGTGACATGCCAATCAGCTAATCAACTCAAAACACAAATGAAAAAGGTTTCCGCGCCTTCAAAATGGTCTCTTTTGTTCCCCCCCCCCCCTGTTTGGTTCACTAGGCTCAC